>JANHZU010004436.1:32794-50831 GCA_032468055.1 Acrochordus granulatus
TTGGCAATTTGATCTCTAGTTCCTCTGCCTCTTCGAAAGCCAGCCTGTACATCTGGTAGTTCTCGGTTCACATACTGTAGAACCTGCCTTTTGGAACAGTGACATTCAAACAGTGGCTCAACTTGCTTGCCTTCAAACAATATTTACATCCTTGGGATTTCCCCAAGCTTTGAGTAAAAGACTTGGGAGGAACACTTTGAGCAGGGAGTAATGTGGTTGGATGCTATGCTGTCACTTGGACGGCAGTTGTGTTTTAAATAATTTATTTCTTCTAACTATAACCTCCCCAGAATCATGTTGGACTGAAGTGGTCTAGAAATTCAGTCCATTGGTCCATCCTTTTCTCCATCCTACCAGATGCCAACAAGTTGTGGTACAGGTGACATGTAGAATTATGGGCCAGAGACAATGAAGTCAAAGTTCCTGATATCTTTGTGTGTGCTGAAGCACCTCCAGGGCTGGTAGGTATTGTATGAGTAGCACCCCCATAGCAAAAATCCAAAAGCCTCTTCACTGTGGGATCCTCACTCCAGCCTATGCTGAAGGCATCCAGACCAGAAGTTCCCTTAACTTCCAACTCCTTCAACCGGTACCAATACAAATTCCTCAGCCTTCTCTTGCAGCATGAACTCTGCCAAACAGGCTGAGATGTCTTTGAAGTAGAGTGAAATGAAGCAAGATAGTTGTTTCTAACAGTGGAATCGATGATTCATGGAGGTCATCAGGTCTTTTTTGCTAAATGTGTTCAAGGAAAACCACATGTATTGGAAGAATGGGGATGACAGCTCCCTCACATTTGTTAGGACTTCTGGAAATGTAGGTGCTATTTAATTCTCATGACTAATATCCACTGACAACTGGATCCTCTGTGAATTTTTCAACATCTTTTTCTTCAGGCCATCTAAATACTTAGATTTAGGTTCAAATTATGCTAGTTAATCCCATGAGGTTATGATGCCTTTTTACTTAATGAGTTGTGACATACCTCGGGTGTTTAAAGCACAAAATAATATCCCTGCTTCTTTTTCATAATCCAATTTTCCTTAATTCGGCTCATCTGTTCTCAGTTTGAGGTTATGAAATTTGCTATCTTTTGAGTAATTTGCCTTCATTTGTGTGACTCAATTAATTCATTTAACTTGTCTTCAAGGAAATGAAAATGGAAGCATCACATGCTGATCTGTAGCAGCTTGTTCCCCTGTTACAACCAAGATGGAAACTGTCAGGAAGCTCTGGAGAACAAAATCAACCGCTTGTTTTTCTGTGTGATGTTCCAAAGCTGTCCTATAATAGCTGGGGAAGCTACAGTAGGAAATCTTCCTAGCTTAATGGAATCTTTTCATTGCTTGCTCCAAGCACCACGCAGAGAAAAAATGATGACTTTGAAGATTAGCACATCTTCAGATTTATCCGCAGCGTCCCCTTTCATGTCTTCAGCTCCATTTGTCCAAGTGGGGCCCACCTCACAATGGCACAGACACTGCTGACATTTACAACATTCAATAGTTGCATGGGTCTGGTTCACGTGTACGTTCATCAGCCTTGTGTAATATCAGAATACGGCAAGGGAGTGATTAACCTCTTTGATTTGAAAAAACAATATCTACTTTTATGGCTGACTGGAAACCCCTTACAGACTTTTTTTGCATAAAAAAGAAAAAAAATGCACTGATGATTGGTGAGTTTGATTATTAGGGAAAACACTGGATAATAGAAAAGAGCGTGCTTTCTTTTGTAATCACAGAGTAAGAGATAATGTTGTAATTGTACTTATATTGACCGCAAAAAAAATCGGAAGCGGCTTCTTTCTGTTGTGTTTTATTCTTTCTGCACTTTTGTTTTTCTTTCTTTCTTAGTTTGTGTGAGTTGTTATGTTCTTCATAAAACTTTCATATTTTTAAAAGAGAATAACTATGGACTTCAAATATTAGTGACATTAAAAAGGTGAGCCTTATACTCAACCCACATATTCATGTAGGACAAATTGGGGGGAGGGGAGGATAGCTCAGAGCACCTTATTTTTTTTTAAAGAAAAATGAAACTCAGCCTAGTCCAAGTGACTGGTAAAATGTGGATTGTGCTGAATTACCCCTAATATTTTGGAGTTTCCTCTGGGTTGGCCTCCATCTCCCGAATGCTGAGTGCTTGCATCTGTGACTTCTATAGGCAAGGAAGGAATGGCAGGTGGCGTTTGTGGTGCCCTCTGAGCTTGATTGTTTTCTTGCAGACATTTGATTCCCCAACAGGGATACCACTGAAGAAGTTACCTAGTTGGGTAATGAAGTATCTGCAAAAAACAACCAAGCTCAGAGAACTACAAATATTCTCTTCTGTTGGGAATGGCAGGTCTCATTCTCTTCTCCTCCTAAAACAGGGAACAGTGCTGTGCCAGAGTATGGAGACCAAAATCTAGTTCTCGGAGTATGGTGTCTGTCTATCAGAGAACTTTAAAAAACATGGGGGGAAGAAAACCTTTTCCAAAGTCCCTAAGATCTGGAATGCTGGCTTAGGGTACCTCCAGACTTGAGGAAGGAGGAGGAGGAGGGGGAGGGGGAGGGGAAATATGTCTCCCTTTTTAAGGTATCACATTCACCAGGTATGCCTTTATATGAGACATTATTGAAGAGCGAGGGAGAAGGTGGAAAAAGCACTCCCTGGAGCAGAGAAATGAGTGGGTTAATTGAGGGGAAAAGGAAGACTTATTCTCAAACTGAGTTATAATCAGTACTAGAGATGGAAGCAAAGCCAGATTTGACATTCTGCTTTTTTCCCCTATTTGTTCTCATTCAATGGAATGAAGCAGAACTTAGAATTTCTTACAATGAGGGGCATTTTGGAGGAAGTGTGAGAAATCCTTCCACTTTGGCCAGTGTGCATGCACGTACATGCATATTTGTGGAGTGGGTATGCAAATGCAGTTCATTGTGGTCCTCTTGAAGTGTCTTTGTGTCCAATAAATAATGGAAGAGCTCCAGAGGGGCTCCTTTTAGAGTCAGACCTATGTTTGAGAAATGATAGGAACATTTCTTCTTCCCTTACAGAAATTCAGGAAACGCCTTGGCCTGGTTATTTGTGTGCTCAACTTATCCTCCACCTTCCATTCAAGAAGTTAAGAATCTTCTCCTCCCACTTTTCTCCACAACAACAATCTTGTCATGAAGGTCAGGCTCAGAGGAACCCTAAAGACCCCCCAACTTGATCTTGGCTTTCTCCAGCACCCAACACCTCAACGATAGCACTGCCCGGTTGTGACCAAAAACTGGTTGAGCATTTCAAAAGGCCCTTTGAGACCAGCAGTGGTGGGAAACCAGGCCCAAGTGAAATCTGTGCCTAAATCACAGATGCATGTTTAAAAAAAATCCCAATGTTTAAATATTAACGTGATTAATATTCCTCAATTGTTTTCCTGTAGAAATTATGCTACAAAATCGTTATGCAGTTCCTTTTCTGAGACAGCATTAGCCAAAAATGAGCTGGATTCAGCCCCCTCTCTCCCTGCCTACTTGCTCATGATTCACACCACCTAAAGCGATACCCCCGTTCCTCCTATTCTAAAGCTGCAAGGACTGCCTTACTTCGGTAGTAACAGGGGGGTCCATTGTGTGTTTCCTTTGCTCAGATCCCATTCAAAACGGCCCTGCACCCTCTTTGGCAGGGAGGACAGGAGAGAGCCCAGTGCACCAGCCATGGTGTCCACCAGGATCCTTCAGCTTTGTAATGAATAGAGCTGATTTGCTCAGCCTAAAACAAAGAAAGCAAAGATATTGGGGTGGAGGGAACAATGAGGAGGAGAGAAGGGAAAGATTCCTAGACTGAAAGCATGCTGAGGTTGTAAGCTACAAACGATTCTTTGCACAATTGACATGGAAAACCCATGAGCTGGTTTGATCTGGTGCAGTGTTTCTTAATCTTGACAACTTTAAGATGTGTGGACTTGGACTCCCAGAATTCCCCAACCAGAAAGTCTACCAGGTGGCAAGCCGTGGGTATTAAACAGAGAGCAAATCCCACTCCCTCTCGCGTGGATGATGTTAGCTAGTGGCATAATGAAGTGTCTGCAAGGAAACAACCAAGCTCAGAAAGCACCAAGGACTCCACGCGTAATCAATGTCTCTCAAGTCTCATGCTTCTGACCCAGAGCTTGGATTTGATTGAAATGATGGATATCATGCTTTGGCATTTCGAGACTGCAGTCCAGTTGGGAATATTTGCTTGTTTCTCATAAAGTAAAAGTAAAGGTTTCCCCTTTCAGTTTTGTCTACTCTCAGGGGTGGTGTTCACCTCCGCTTCAGAGCTGAAGAGCCAGCTTTGTCCAAAACGCTTCCATGGTCATGTGGCCGGCATGACTATAGGCCAAGATGCGCAGAATGCTATTACCTTCCCACCGATCTAGGTGGTGCCTATTTATCCACTTGCATTTTTCCGTGCTTTCAAACCGCTAGACTGGCAGGAGCTGGGGCAAGTAATGGGAGTTCACACCATTACGCAGTGCCTGGGTCTCGAACTGCCAAGCTGTCAACCTCCCAGCCAACAAGCCCTGCATCTTAACTGCTCGGCTACTGCCCCCCCCCCATTGTTTCTTATATATATGCACTATGTATATGTTTCCTCCGTGCTGTTTAGGGCTGCAGCTCATAGACACATCTTCTTAGCTTCAGGAGCTGCATCTTCCTAATTACCAGTTTCTCTCTTCTTCTGTTTCTTTGCAAACCTGTTGACCCACGCAGAGCTTAACTCAAGAGGAATCCTCCTACTATGGCAGAGGAGCAGCTAACACACACCATCGCCATACCTCCACTACAACTCCAATTTTCTGAAAAATATTCTGTGGTCATATGCTCATATTTTTGCAGGAGGAGAAAGGTTATCCCACTGGTGAATTCACCTGCTGCCTTTGATCATTCCTTCACTTTGTGAAGTTATTTCCATCCCATTTGTATAAAATAAGAACTGTCACTTGATGTCTGAGTTTCCTTTTTTTTTCCTCCTCTCTCACCCTTCCCCTTTCCTTTTGTGCCATCACTTTTCAATAGCAAATCTGAGACTCTGAGACAATTGCCGACCTATAAATCTGCCCAGAAAATCTTTATAATTGTAAATCAGGATAAAAATGCTGTACATAAATAAAGTGGCATTACTACAAAGTGCAAAATATTAAAGTCAAAGGTAATCAATGTTGTGTAGTTATCTCAGATCCATTATCTATGTGGCTAGGAATTCTTGGAGTTGTAGATCCAACCTTGGGGGATGCTGCCAAATAGGGGAAGGCTAAATTAGGAGAGAGAATGTAGAAGAACAAAGGCTTCTGCATGGGGAGGGGTCCAAAAGTCATGACAGCAGCTGCCAGCATGTGATTGCAGCTACCATCTTGACTTTTCTAACACCTTTGCCCTCGAAGATGACTCAGAAGAGCAAAATGCCAGATTTGCTTTTTCTAACCCCACAGCAAGGAATCTTGGTTGGGTTAAACTTTGGTAGGATTTGTCAGGCTGCTCTGTTCAAAAAGTCAATGCCACTAGGCCATATCCCTTCCTCACTTCCCTCCCCAACACCACCAGCCCCCGGCACATCTGAGCATCTGTTTCATGCTCTGAAGAAAGATACAGAGAGCAATTATCCTTCTTATAAATCCACCCATTCCTTTGAATTAATCAGTGTCACCCTGCCTTAACAACATCTTGTCATCATTACAGAATGAAATATTTTTGCCGGGAGATGCAGCTCTGTGTTTAGATCATCTTTTCATAATTATGAAACGCAATGGATTCGCCTGACGGTCAGCTCTTGCTATGGGATCCCAATTCCACCAGACTGTTAGCATTGGGACTTGCAAAGTTTTGGCTCTCTCAATCTTGCACAAATACCCAACCACTGCTGGAGCTTCTGTTTTCATTGGGGGTTCTTTTTCTTTTTATAAAGCCACATTTCCAGTTGAAGAGAAAACAGGAACTAAGAGAAACAAATTAAGACAAGATCCTGTCTAAGAAATCTCTGGCTGATGTATCCCTTTTTATTACCCTGTCCTAAAGTTAGAGAAGAAGGAACAGGAGCAGTCAAAATGATTCTAATTTATTCTTTAACTGAAGTTTCAAGGTTACAAGAATTTCTCCAACTGCAGGCCTGGCACTTGTGCTTGGCATATAGCTAACAGTCCTCATGGGAGGTTGGCCTTCCTGCACTTGAGCATGTGTAATGACTCTAGGCTGTAGTCCTCTTTACACTTGGTTCAGTCTTTGCTTCCTCCACACCCAACCTGACAACTAAGAACTGAAACTCATGATCCATAGCACAGTTCTGGAGGAAAAGAAATCTCTGCCTGTAGACCATTAGAAGATCAGAGTTTTCCCTGCTAGGCTAAGTGACTTCTACTATTGCTACTGCTTCAATTACAACTCTAAGGGAGCAAAGAATGCTGGGTATTAATTTATTTATTGGAAATATTTCTTGTCTGCCCACCATCCAGAAAATTCATGGGGGGTTATGATCTATAAAAAAACAACATAAACTAATAAAAACTGAGTTGGATGAATAATACATTAATTTAAAATGCACAGCTGAAAAGAGCAAAGAGTAGAATAAGCAAATTGCATTTACAGAGAAACAGAAGGCAGACCAGGCAGACCAAGCTGAATCCAGAAAATGCAAGTTTCTGAAGAGTTTCTCCTACCCTTGACAGGCAGATCACATCAGCACCCATCTGGCTCTCCTGGAGGAACAGAATTCCAAATCTCACACCCCATTGCAGACAGGGTCCCCTCTTACAATGCAAAGAAAGTACTTTTCCCCCGTGTGACACTAAGAGTCCCTTCATATGATGCCCAAGGTGCAATTCAGTTTGGAGTCAGTAGTGAAGGCACCAGGCTAGAAACCAGGCTAGAAACCACAGGAGGCTGTGAGTTCTAGTCCTGCCTGAGTCATGAAAGCCAACCGGGGTGATTTTGGGCCAATCACCGGGAGACTCTGAGTTCGAGTCACGCCTTAGGCATGAAAGTTGGGCCAGTCCCTCTTTCTCAGCCCAACTTCTTCTTCTTCTGGGGAAAATAGGAGGAAGAAGGTGCATTGAATATGTTCACCGCCTTGAGTTATTTGTAAAAATAATAAAGATGGGGTATAAATAACATAAATATTTCACATCAAAGATGCCTACTTCTGTTCATTGCATTCCACTCCTGTCTTCTGGATGGAGTCCCAACTAGCCGGTGTGGAATCTCCCCCTGCCGTTCTTCACCCAATGCCTCCCCTGATTATTCTGCACAGGAGCATCCATTGTTAACAGTAGAAAACAAAGGGCTCCAACTTGCATTGTTTGGTAAAGGGATTTTGTTCTTCTTTAATGCAATTCCAGTTTGGTTAGTCACCTTGAGTGTATCGAGGAGGAGAGCAAAAGGGGAACTGCAAATCAGAGATGTCAGTGCGTAAGTCAGTCACATAGGCCGCTACTCTGGGGCAGAGCACTTGCTTTGCATGCAGAAAGTTTCAAGAGGGACCCTTGCACTCTCCAGGGAGGGCACTGTGAAAGATTCCTGGAAAGCTCATGCCAGTCAAAAGACGGCAGACACAAGCACGTACCACTTACCTGGATCCCCTTAAGATCTGTTTCTTTCCAGTTGGAAAGAATGGAGGAATGGATGGGAAATGGAGGAATGGATGGAAAAAAGGATGGAGCTAGCAGAGATGTCAAAAATAACCTTTTTATCAGAAAAAAATAATACATCTAGTTTTGTTTGTACTTGGAAACTGCTTCTAGACCTCAAGCTCGAAACAGGAAAAAATGAAATGCTCGTTTTGAGTTTTGCTGATTAATTTGTTATTATAGAAGTGGCTAGTAAATACTAAATATGTAAAAATAAAAAGTTGAGGCTGTAATTCTATTTTGTATATCACTGCAATGAAAAAAATGGGAAGTCAGTACTTTTTTTCCTCTCTTCCCTATTATCCTTCAGGTTTCCCTATTATCCCTATTATCCTTCGGAGTCTTCGGATTTTGGCGGCATATAAATTTAATAAATAAATAAATCCTACACTTCCTTCTCTCTTTCTTTTCCTTCCCCATTTATTTTCAGTTGTATTTTATATTATGAATTTGTATTTTAAAAAATCAGTTTCTTTCTTTGTTTTCCTAGTCTACTAAGAAGCAAAAGGTAAAGGTAAAGGTTTCTCCTGCCAGTCGTAACCAACTCTAGGGGACGATGCTTACATCCATTTCCTAGCCAAAGAGCCAGCGTTTGTCCAAAGACACTTCTGTGGTCATGCGGCTATGACTATGTGGTCATGACTATGTGCCGAGGCGCACAGACGCTGTTACTTTTCCCCGAGACGGCACCTATTTCTCCGCTTGCCTTTTGCCTGCTTTCGAACTGCTGGGTTTGCAAGAGCTGGGCAGCTCACCCTGTCGCACAGCAGCATTTGTGTCTCAAACTCAGACTGCCAACCTTCCAGCCGAAAACCCTAGCATCTTAACCGCTTGCGCCCCCACGGCCCAGAGAAGACCAAGCCAACTGCAAATATGTTCTTGGGCAACGCAGGCTGCATTCCCACAACACACTTAGCCTGCTTACTCAATGAATCCATTTTCTGGATGTGTTCAATGTGCTAAACCATTAACTAATCAAATATCTGTTACTGTATATCATAAGAAAACGAACTATTGCTGGTTCAGTCTAAAGAGAATTCAGGAGCAGGGCTTTGGGGATGGGGGAAGGAGAAAGGATCACAGAGCCCCTCTCTGAGGGAGATGGGCAGTTTCTGAATTTGATAAATAAAAAAAAAGGTGGTCTTTGAGTGGCTCATTTGTTATGAGCAACCAAATCAAAGGCGATAAGTGGAAGTTAGAATCCCTTGTTCTCTTCTCAGTGCCTGGGGAAAACCTAGTACAGGCGTGTCCAACCTTGGCGACTTTAAGATGAGTGGATTTCAACTCCCAGACTTCCTCGGCCAGCACAGCACAGATTGGACACCCCTGGTCTAATGCACTGCACAGTCTGATTCAGCCCAGACCAAGTTTAGAAAGTCATCAGCCCAACATTCTCCACTGCTAAGTTGAAGTGGCCTCTGCCAGCCTTGAACCAACAGACACCGGACCTGCATGGCATTTGATGCCTCCCTTCCCAATCCTCTTTCACCTCTGGTCTCAGTCATCACCAGTCCCCTACCTTCCCTCAAAGGTGAGACAGGTTGTCCATGGACAGTGCTGGAAAAAGGGAAAACATCACTTAAGTGTAGGAAAGCTAAGGATGAATTATGCCTATTCCACTCACAGGCTGGAGATGAGATGAAGACACCAGGCATTTATGCTTCATGCTGGCAGTCAGGCAAAAATAGGATGTGACCTATGAAATCATGCTGTAATTTGATTTCCTTGTTTTCAGATTTTTGGAAGGCACATTTTATGCTGCTGTGTTCTGACAGAGGGACATCTGTAGGAGGTCGGGAGCATCAGAAAGTGATGGCAGTCACAGTCATCAACTTTACTTCCATTTGTGGAATGTCCCTGCCTGCTGTCCTAACTCCCATTCTTGCCACCACCAAATGTTCCTTTGTACCAGTTCTCACTCTGTGGCCCAAATGACTGTCATGCAATGATCTGCACTATACCATTCATGAACTACAATGTGCTGCACATCACATTGCGATGTTACAGCTCATTGAAGGCCAAAACCCAATCATGGAAGATCTGCAGCTGAGATACTTTTCCTTTTCCCCTCCTTTCTCATTCTTTTGAAGGCCTTATTTTGCACCAGTCTCAAGCTGATAGTCCTCTTGTCAAAGCTGAAGTTTGCAGGCCACAGCTGGGCCAAAGAGAAGGATTGCACGAAGCTGGGTGTTCTCCTCTAGGTCAGCTGGAAAAGCAGAGCAAGGCACCAGAGCCACATTCTTTCTCTTGATGTTTGCATTAACCCAGCTGCCACTTGCTGCTATAAGCATGCAGCTTTCCCAGTTAGGTAGGCATTGTTGGAGTGTTGTGCAGAAATAAATCAAGCTAGTTATTTTCCTAAGGAAAGTAGTATTACTATTTAGTATTACCATATAATTCTTCAGATTTTGGAGATGATTGACTGCTTTCCATTTGCTAGCCCTTTCTCCCTGTTCTAGTCCCACAAAGATTTGGGCCACAAAGTCACCATGAGACTAACAAAGATGTGGCTGGGTTCAGAGTAGCTCAGTTGGAATCAACTTTGCCTTCTTCCTTGAGGAATCCAACTTTTGTTGAATGCATTACTTACTAGAGCTGAAATGCATAGGTTGTAGACTTCCAAATGATCGTTAGATGGCAGCAAAGAGATCAAGACAACACACACTTCTTGCTGATCCAAGTGGTCTTCTGGATTTGGGCGAACTAAATCTGTAATCCTGTTGCTTCTTCCTGAACCATCAGACTCCATCAGCATTGGCAAGCATCTTTGGCACATGCCAGGAGGATGGGAAATGAGAAGATGTTTAATTTCCAACAATAATTGTGACTTAGAACAAGATGCAAGTATTTATTTATTTATCAAGTTCGTATAGCTGCTCATCTCACAAAAAGTGATTGCAAAAAATGTAAACAACAATAAACACGTCAAAAGCAGTCAAATTAAAAAGTTTAAAAAAGCAGAAAACACACAAGAGATTCAATCATCAACGGAGCCACTTCAAGATTTCACTCGTTAAAATCTTCACACTTTATCTTCTTGGCTTAAGGAAGGCAAGAAAACTGGCATTAAAAATCTCTAATTAAAACCTTCCCGACAGGATAATGGTAACCAACGACAGCTGGTAGGTACCTAGCCAAGATCCTATGCGGGTTGCCATGCCTCTTTTGTTTAAGCAATCTAATCAATTTTTTTCTCCATGTGCAGGCCTTTGTATGCACAGCTATCTGACCACCTTTACAAAATGGACTGAGGGAAGAACATTTGGCCTTGGGCTGTCTGCTTGCCGAGATTTGGGCATTCCTCCCAGCAGCAAATAGAGGAAGGACGGGATCTTTAGCACAAATGATTGCACTGGAGCATTTGTTGGGGAATGGCCACTTCTTAATCTGCCAAATCTCCCTGGCAGCATTCACGTTTTTGATGGGTGAATCCAACACCACCTGCAAAACCGCTGTTCAAACCCAGGGATGTTGAACAAGCCATAGCCACCTGGTTCACAAGGCATGACAAATCATCAGCCACAATTCCAAAGCCTGACAAATAATTCTAATGTGTGCTGGTTGGAGCATCTTGAAGGCCTGTGTCAGATTCTGGACATTGCTTTGAAAAGGGACATGAAGAAGAAGGAGAAGCCTCAGATTAGAGATTAGGATGTAAGGTTCATAGAATCATGGAATCGCAACTTGGGGCTGTGGATGCTCCATCATTGGAGGTTTTCCTTCCAACCCTATGATTCTATGACTGACCTTATGAGTTTATTTATTTAATAAGGTTGGAAAAGACCTTGGAGATCTTCTAGTCCAACCCTTGCCCAAGTCAGGAGTCCTTATATCACACAAATGGTTGTCCAATCTTTTCTTGGAAATCTCCATCAACGGAGCACCCCCAACCCTGGGAGATAAGCTACTCCACTGCTTAATAGTTCTCACAATCAGAAAATTCCTCTTTCTTTAAATAAGGTCTGGAAACTATGCCTTACAACACTACGCCACAAAGGAGGGCATCTTTAGTTTGCAAAAGAGAAGACAGAAGAGAGAGATGATAGCTGTCTGAAGATCTTAAGGTGGGGGGCTGTTTTCTACTGATACCAAGAGCAGGAGCAGGACCAACAGGATGATGTAGAATCGGACCCCCTGGGTAAACCAAACAGGAAACACAACTAGATGAACTAATGCTACATTATCGTAAGGCTACATTAGCAGAATCTTCAAGTCTGAAGGTACAAACATCCCACTGCCACTTTTAACTGCCTGACCCATTAAGGTGGGTCCTTCCCAAGTTCCTTCTCTGGCCCTTAAGCCCCTGGGGGCTCCTGCCTTTCTCCTCTGATTGTTTCCTAGGCAGCTTTTCTTCCCTCATCCCCAAGGTCATCCACACAAGTGGAAAGGAAAGACAGCCAGGCTTTAGGCAGAGGAATTCTTTGGCTGGAGTTTTTCAAATGGGGCTGGGTGGAGAGTGGTCAGGGAAGCCTCCTGTGCTGAGCAGGGATTAAACTGGGTAACCTAGAATGTCCCCACAACTCATATATTTCTGAGTTCTTACCTCTCTGTCCTCCAATAGTAGAACTGCTACAAATATAATGTGTTTGTATATGTGTAATCCTATGATTTTTTTATAATCCTGATTTTGTAAGTTTCTAGTACTAGTTTTGGGTTCAGCTGATTTTCAAAAGCTAGGCAGCATTAGACCGATAAAGCGACCATTAGAAAATATCAGACTAGAGTAGAAAATAAACAAAAAGCTATTTCCATATCATTGCTGAGAAAACAACATAAACATATTCATGGAGGTGATAAGTGTCAAGCCTGACTTGAAGGAGGCTTAACCTTTTAAATACCCAGAGTCGTTGGGAATGGTGACATGTATGTGTGAAATAAATAAATAACAGTAAGTTCAGAAAGAATCTGCAGGCAGTTTAAAAAAACTCCGTGTGATTATTTTCGATGCGACTGTTACGACATGATGTTGCAGTCCCAGGAGGAATGGATGTACCTTCGTCAGGGCTGTGCAAAGCATTCAGAAGAACTCTTTTGAAATGCTAGCAAAAATAATGAGTAGAGTACTTTTGCTGCAATTCTTAAAGCAGCTCTGACTTTTTAAAAATAATTTTATTGAAAACTTTAATAACAATAGTTAAAAAACAGTGCAAATTAAACTCAGAAGAAAAAAGTAGAAAAAAATAAAAAGAAAGAAGAAAAGGAGAAAAATATTTAAAGAAGTTACTTCCAATTTTCATCAAAATAAGTACAAGCAATGTTAGTAACTGTTCATCCCCTACAAGGTTATCTGCAAGTTTCTCTTCTTCATATAACTCATTCCTTAATCATGCATAAATCCATAAATCATTAACAATTAAGTCCTAATGTCAGCAAAAATTCCTTAATGGGTTCCCAGAGCTTTATAGAATCATGTCTTGTTTTAGCCTTGGTCAAACAAACCAATTTCGTATCCTTCCTTTTACTTCCAGCAAACTTGGTCTTTAATTTATTCAGAAATTGTCATAGGATACGATCTCTCTTCAGTCTTTCTTTTTCCCATCTCAAAGGCTTCTTCAAGGCTTTAGTAAATCTTCTTTGTAAATCCAATAAAGACTCATTATCCAAGTCATTCTCTTATCCTTTATATTTCCACTTTAACTGTCTTATAATCCGTATTTTTTAAATTTTCCAAAGTTTCAACAATTTCCATGTATCTAATATTTATGCATCTGGTGAGGTTCACCTCAGCTCTTTATCTGTAGATCTTCAAAGTTTTCTTTTTCACATCTGTCATTTCTTCTTTCATATCTTTTGGAATTAATCTATCCACAGAAGCAGATATCATTGCTGACATTATAGGTTTTCTTTTATTCTGGAATGAAGATAAACTCACAAGGTGGCTTAGTAAAACTCTCATTTTGAAGATCTCCAATATCCTTAAGATGATTAAATTGTTAATTTCCTAAAGTGATTAGAAAGTGAGGTTAACGAACCCAGTGTCCTTAAAAAGGCCTCACCACAGTTGAGAGCTTCATGGCTTTTCTTCGTCTCCTGGTGCTCAAAACCATCGGAAACACTGCCCCGTGGTCTTCTCATGAGGAGCAGCTTTCTGAAGCAATCTCCCATTCTTTCCTTTTCACCACTGCATCAACAGTGAAAAGAGGCATGCTTGGTTTCCATGCCAGAAATTCCAAAACATTTCCATCAAATGCTTTGCACGACCCTTACATTTTAACCTTTCCTGCACCAGCCAAAGGGAGTCACATTTGTTCTTGCATTTCCCCACAACCAGAGTCAGAGGAGCAAGAACAGCCTTCTTTAACTGGGCAGTGCCAGGCAAAAAGAACCAAGCTCAGGCAGTGCAGTTCAAGTTAACACATTTATTGGTTCTACAAGGTTACAATAATTTGCCCAATTGCCTGTTGAGCAGCCAAAATAAGATTCAAAGGTCCTCAGGAAGGTTGGTTTTCTGATGTTTGAGGATGCATAAAGATTCAAGACTGGTTCCCCTGGCTCCACCCTTCCTCCTTCCACATGTAGGGTTCCTTAAATCTTCCTTAATCTCCAGATGCATTGGTGTTATCACTAGTTGAGAATTCTTCAAGTTTTGGTCTTCAGCCATCTTGAAGACAATAATTTAGAAGCTTGGTATCTAAATCACCAGGAAGATAGCAAGTGGTCCTAAGCCTGAAGCAATCTAGAATATTCCTGTGAAGGCATGGGTTGCTCTGATGCTTGAATTCAGCACAAATATTACTGGTAGTAAATTCATGTAACTAACATCATATTTTCCAAATATAATATCTCACGGAAGAACCCCCACTGTCATGAAATAAGAGGCGGAAGCTTGCATGTGCACCTTTTGGTGGGAATACCTACACTTTGCAACAGTCTCCTGTAGAAATCGGTCTGCCGCCATTTTACTGATTTTTCACAAGCCATTATGAACTTAATTATTTTGACAAGCCTTCGGCTTGTGACTGACTGATTACGTGTAATTATTTGATTTTGATCTATGACTTTTGTATTCTTTTATCTTAGAATGTTTTATTTTTAATTTTTCTGAGGGCGCTAGGGAGGGAGAATGTCAAGGATGGAAGGAAAGAAGTTCATTCCAATAGCAATGAACTTCCAGGCTAATTAAAGGTAAAGATTTCCCCTGCCAGTCAACTCTAAGAAGTGGTGCTCATCTCCAGTTCGCAGCCGAGGGAGCCAGCATTGTCCAAAGATGTTTCCGTGGTCATCTGGCCGATGTGATTATATGCCGAGGCACATGGAACGCTGCTACCTTCCCACCAATTTAGGCAGCACCTATTTATTATCTACTTGCATTTTTCCATGCTTTCGAACTGTGAAGTTGGCAGGAGCTGGAGCAAGTAGGAGCTCACCCCATTATGCAGCGGCGTTTGGATCTTCCAGCCGACAAGCCCAGCATCTTAACCACTCAGCCCCCGTGCCCCTCCAAGCTGTGGTCTAATTGTTTATTATACTGACTGTTCTCTAGCAAACCTTCGTCGGTTGCCCATAACTTGCCAAGAAGAGGGCTACAGAGCAGACAGTTTGCACCTCTGAAGATGTCAGCCATGGTTGCTTGCAAAATGTCAGAATCAGAGCACGGCCTATTAGCCCAGAAGCGCATCACTATTGGACTGACACTGGCTGTGGAAGCCTGCATCAATACAGCACGCGGCTCGCATTTATCCTAGACGCAGGTGCCTCAGATATACTTCGCTGTCACACAGGTATGTGCTGTTGGAGGATTCAGCTTTGCTTGTATTTATTGCCTGCACCACAAGGGCAGGAGAAATTCTATCCTCACTTTTCTCTTTCTTCTTTGCCGAAGGAACATTTTACATGGCAAGACCTTGCATAATGTGCTTCCTATGGGTTAGAGTGATACTCTTAGGGAGATCATTCTTCCTCCTCCCCCCCTCTCTCTCATAATGGAGGCTGCAGCATCCCACTTCTAAACTACAGATAGACTAGACTTCCTTATCACAATATACATTTCCAAGTAACAAATGTACTTTGCTTCCTTTTGCACAACCACCAGCCTCCAGAGCTGTTTATCCCATTGTAATTTCCTGATTTTATTGTTTCTCTGTACATGCAATCTTTCCATGGGTAAAGTGACCTGCCCCAACACATTTCTCACTGCCCAGAATATGAATGATGGTTTGGGCATACAAATCAGGTGTCTCTGTTCTATGATTGCAGAGAGAACTTTCAGATCTCTGCGAAGGTAGTGCTTTTCGAAAGCGGTCCATCATGTAATGGCACGGGTATCTGTGGTACGGCAAAAATCAAGATTAATGTGGAGTTTAAAAATCATTATGTTAGGCATGTCATATTTGGAAGATGGAATAGATATAAATCCAGGTTGGACTGCAAAACACTTTTGTGGCTCTGAGCACAAGAAGCATTTTATAGACGAGAAATCATGCGCAAATACAAACGGCTTATTTTGACATCCAAGAATGATGATGTCATGATGAGAAGTGACATCAAGATGAATATAAAATAAAATGAGGAGAAAAACTGGTGGCAGATGGACATAGTCTCCAACGCTTTTCTTCTTTACAGTTTTTAAAAAGATTTAAAGCAGATAAAATAGCTCAGAGCTTTGAACATTGTAAGACCGAGTTTGGGTCAGTTTTAACACCGTATTGATTCTAACCAGTCCTGCCAACTCCCCACAGCTTGACTAATGAAAGACTTTGGACGAAGGCTGAAAGGTCTCAAAACAACCAAGCGCAGCTGCCATGAATTACAAGCCTCCAGAAATACTGTACCTGAATGAATGAGAAATGTAACAGCGTATCGTAAGACTAAGTTTGAAGTGGAATTATGCACCAATGATGAACATGTGATTGCTAAAATGTGTAAACGTGTATTCAAATTTGAAGCAGAAAAGAATGGAAGAAAGAGTGATAAAGTGGAGCTTAAAATTTAGTTATAATATACACGTGGAACAACGGGAAAATATGTGGTTGAGAGGATTGAAATTTACACTACGTTTTAATCTGAAAGAGAATGTTTATGAAATGATGTGCCTGCCATTAGTGTAGGTCACCAGAGAAATTGTCTGGAATGTACAGTATAAAGGCATTTCAAACTGGAGGAGGAGGAGGAGGAGGAGAATTTTATCTTGCTCAGTGGGTGCGTAAAATGGCAAGAAAATTTTGGACTGAAATGCATTTAGTGGTTCAAAGGATTTTAAAGATTAATATACAATTGAAGCCAACATTCTGCATCCAGAATTTTCCAGAATTTCTGGTCAGTCTTTGAGACTGTTTTATCAACTGTGTAGTTACTGTAATTCAGGTGGATCCGTTCTCTGGAGCAAAGCTGCGGCTCCTGTTGTGTGTCGAGTGTGATTCTCCTCTCCTTGTTAATATCACCCCCTGGGTACACCAAGTTTCCTGGTTATGGCCCGCACTGCTGTTGCCTGTGGTAGCCACAAACCCCAGCAAAGCGGCCATGATGCAAGAAAGCCAAGTCCGACCTCTGGGCTTTACCCAGCTGCATTGATGTGCCAAGACTGATTTTATCTAAGCTGCGGAGCCCTTGCTGTTCTCTGAGCCTGACGATTGGTTTGCAGACATCTCATTACCCAACTATGTCACACATTCAGTGAAAGCAGGTGTGGGGTTTACTCCCCGTTTATATACAGTGGCTTGCCCTGCCAGATCAGAACATAATCAGATGCAAACTACCAAGCTCTGGGAGCACCAGGGACTCCGCAGTTCAGCCCTAAGCTACAGAGATTCTCTTCTCTTAGGTATTCCGTTCCCCATAGCCGATCCTTGTTACAGGAGCTGCTCGTGAAGGAGCAACCTTCTCCTGCTCAAGGCAAAGGGAAGCCGAAGGTTAATTCAGAAAAAAAATACCACCCAAAAATCTCGGATGTGGGGGAGACTTAAACCCCTGGATGCTCCACTTCACTCCGTCCAGATGGAGCTTCACTTTGTAGAGTTTGTCTCGATTAATAGTGTTTTTCAAGATGCACGCTCCTTTCCTGTATGGAAATATTGGGGGGGGGTCTCCCTTTTTAAACTCAGTTGCTGCTTGCCTATAAATTGTTTCTCCGCCTGCCTGGGCTTTATCTTTATCTGAGACAATAAGTCACGGCACCGTCAATCCTCTCTTATGAACTTCCTGGCAGTGCCTTTTATTTCTCCGGATAAAACAACGAGATTGCCTGCCCTGAACCACGCGATATTAAACAGAGATCTCCAGGAGTTCGTTTCGGTTGCATTCTTCTTTGCGTGGGGTGGCTAAGCAAACCCACTTCTTGATTGCAGCAGAAAGCAAAGTTAGAGGCATTCACAAGCAGGAACAGATAGGGGGAGGGGAGGGGAGGGGAGGAGAGGAGAGAGGAGAGAGGAGAGAGAAGAGAAGAGAAGAGAAGAGAAGAGAAGAGAA
>JANHZU010004437.1:817-12132 GCA_032468055.1 Acrochordus granulatus
TGTACTGTAGTATTTAAAAATTTAAATTGAAAAAATGGAAAATAAGATATACACCTCATTAATCTCTGTGTAGAAGATAATGTTTTAGTGCTCCTTAGGGATTAAAACAGCCCTTATTAACCCTGCAAAAACAGAAGGAATCTTATGGAAGAGTTATATTTATGATCTTACCAGCTTTCTTAGATCACAATCCACTTCATGAGTTATATGGAAATTAAAACTGTGCAAAGGTTATATGTACACACTTGTGTGTTGTGTGAAAGAGGGAGAAGAAAAAGAGAGAATAGCTTCAGAATTAACCAGACACAGATTAGCAGTTACATGTAACCCAAACATTAAGTTAGTGAATATAAATTGAGTGAAATGTTAATCCTGAATTAATAAAAAATCTAATGCTAAGTATCTTTAGAAATAGAAATAATTTGGAGTGCTTCTTTACCTCCAGGACCTCAAAAGCACCAGAAATAGGAACAATACATTAACTAAGTCCCTCCAACTCTCAAATGAACATTTTCCAGGATCTGAATAGAAATTACAATAATTGTATATTATTTAATTAACTTGCAATGCAGTCTGAGGAAGTTTGTTGATTTTCCAGCCTCCAAATCTAAGACAAAACACAACTAAAATTCAATTTTAGCCATGGGTGGTTGAAGGATCCTTCTTTAGTCTAAGGAAAAAGTGTTCCTGGGATTTAAGCCTCAGTTTTTCCAGTTGCTAAAAAAAAAAGGTAAATGTTTCCCTTCCAGTCATGTCTGACTCTAGGGGGTGGTGTGTTTCCAAAAAGTCAGCATTATCCGAAGATGCTTCTGTGGTCATGTGGCCAACATGACTATCTGCTGAGGTGCATAGATGCTGTTACCTTCTCACCGAGGTAGTTACCTACTTGCATTTTTACATGCTTTTGTACTGCTAGATTGGCAACAGCTAGGCAAATAACAGGAGCTCAGCCCATTAGGCAGTAGCTGTTTGGTCTCAAACTTGAGCTGCTGAATATCTGGCTGACAAGCCCAGCATCTTAACTGTTTGCACATGTACTTTCCAGTTGCTAAGTATGCCTTTTTCTTTAACTAGTTTTTTTTATTTTCTTTCTCTTTCTTTGGCCTCCTAATGTTCTTCCTGCTCCTACTTGTGAGATAAGAATGTAACTGACTCCAAAAACCATCTCCATTTGTTAGTCTACAGATTCAGATTATCAGAAGGTCATCAGAAGTATTGGTCGTATGACATGCTTACTGTTGATTAATACATTTTTTGTTTCTTTAGCCCAGCTTTGCTATTCCTCTGATACACTGAACCATAAATTAACACATAGGCTGGATTTGTACAACTGCTAGGAGAAACTATTTTGTAGTTCAGTAGTTTGAGCCCTACCGAAAAAATCATCCTCCCCCATTTCAGAGGCCTTATGCGAAGTGCCTACAAGGCCAAAATCAGTGGTGAAAAATGAGCGAAAAACATCAAGCTGCTTCTACAATTGTGCTAATTCTCAGAACCAAAGACAGCTTATTCATTGATTTGTAGGAAGAATGCTGAAATTGGGGATGCCATTACACAGAGAAAGAGAAGAATCTGTTGGCAAATAAAGCTGGCTTCTCCCCAGGAGTTCTACTGCCTGGCATCCTTTGATTGTAGTCCATCCTTTAATGTTGAGCTAGGAAGGATTCTGGTTCAGTGTTTCTCATTATGTAGGGAAAATAGTCAAGGCATGGTTGGAAATATTCTCTCTAGAGATTCATGCATACTATTGTAGTGGTATTGGATTTGTTTATTGTTGTAAAACACTTTTGTTCTACAACAATAATAGTAAAATGAATATACAATAAAATTGTATACACAGTTTTAAAAGGAGCCAGTCCTTGTCTCCAGGCTAATGATTTTTAAAAAATCAAGAGAAAAGTTATGGGAGGGAAGAAGAAAAATAACAAGTCTAGGCATGTATTATAACATGAAATAAGGAGTACTTTGTTCATGGCCTGGAATGTGTGATATAGTTCTGGAAGAGGACTGGTCCTTTTGGAGGTTGATGGAAGGGCCTTCTCGTTTTATTTTCCTCTGCTCTGGTGTGATGAAATGTCTGCAGTCTGGTGAAGATTGAGTAAACACTCTTCTGACCCAGGTGGTTCCCCAAGAAAGGATCAGAGCTTTATCAGAGGACCCAGGAGAGGGGACATATTAAGAAGTGAAGGGATTCTAAGCCAAAATTGTCTGAAATAACCTACTATAGGAGAATCAAAACTACTAGTTCTAATAGACAAATTGATTGGGACTGAGGTTGAGATGGATGGATGGGCAATTCCTACTTAGATACATTGATCTGTTATAGGTGGAACACCATGAAGTGCCCTCAATTTTTTACTAAGACATAATATCCATCTCCTTCAATATTCTGTGTCTTGGTTATGACACTCCTTAGTGCCACCAGAACTGTCCAATAAAATTCATCTATTTGGTTTATATTCTGCTGCTCTACTCAGAGTAACTAATGTATTTAAATTGTCAAATTGATGTTTTGTTCATATCATGCAACAACGAACTGATAGGATTTGTTGTTACACAACACAGTGATGGCCAGCAATTAAGATGCCTTCAAAAGAACTTAAATATGTGAAGGGTATTCTAACAATGGAAATTAGTTATGGTATTTGATGCTAAAATGCTGTTTAGCTTAGCATGGATGAATCTACCACTGTAATTTCAAAGTCAAGCATGATGGGTGAACCACAATATTTTAGCTTGCTCAACCAGTACACAAATATGATGTCTGAACTGCTTGAAAAGATGCTATAATGTATGCCCTTGAAATAAAAAGTATTTAAAAAAACAATACAAATGGATGTCAGAAGCACCAAAAGGCATTTAACAAATAGTAGATAAATGGGTCCAGAAGGGAATGAAAGAAAAATATTAGATTCAACTGGGCAGCAAGAGAGAAAACAGCACCAATGCTAATATTTTCAGATCCTTAATATCATCTCTATCAGACCATATTTCATTTGACAGGAACATTTATCGATGTAGCTTGTAAAAACCGAGAAAGGGAGGAAGATTTAATGCCAAACTCCTAGGCTTCTTCTTGGACCAAGGAGTACTACCAAAGATGAATTGGTGGCATTGTACCAGCAGAGGTAACCTAGCAAATAAATTGCTTTATGTTTCACTCTTACAGATGTCCAACCACAGTGTATCTGCAAAGGGTGGTCTGGCAAAGTAGTTTTTCCCTTACTTGAAAAACTAGAACATGTACCTTCAGGGCTGTTTGAACCCTTCTGATTGTAGAACAAGTGGTGAGGGAAAGAAGACATGGAAGGTGGGAGAGAAGGGATGTTCTTCTCAGGACAATGACATTTTGCCTTGGGTGGGTAGAAAGCTGACTTCATTCCAGTTTCCTGTGCTGAGTCATAGCATACCATCTGAAGGCAGGGTGGGTTGGCAGCAGGCATTCAACTTTGAATAGCTAAGGGGGTGTACAGAGTGTACAGAGAACAAAGAGAAGAATTACAGGAAGGTTTAGTGCCTCTGGGGCATTGGAGGCTGCTCTTTGGGGAGACAGGAAACTGGGTGATGTGGGCTTAAACACCATTATAAATGTTCCTTCAAATGACTTAATGAATGCATTTTGTTCATGCTCAGGAGTTGACTAATAATCTTATTCCCCATGTCACATGAAGACCCTGAGTTTCCATGCTTTTAAAGTTTTGCAGTGGGAGAGGAGGTGTTTTTCTGTCTTAAAGTAATAGCATAATATAAGGTAGGTGGAAGCAAATTAGTGTCAATAACTAGGTTGTCTAAAGATACATTCACTGGTGCTAAGAAGGTTCCCAGCTCCACCGGACTCATGGTTTGACCTAAGTATATCTGTAATTGGGGTAGTTGAGTATACCTAGAGAGGATATTCAAATTAATGTGGAATTGTGAAACAAAGCATTAATCTCAATCATCACCCCTATTAGTAAGAAGGCCTCTGGATCACATAGAGACCTAGAGGCATTCTGAGTTAATAATGATAGTGAGCGATTATATCCTATAGCTTTGTTTATGCTTGCCATCCATCCTTCCCCAAAATAAGCTTTGGTGGCAGAAAGCAAGCATGCTGATGAGTAAGGAAAGGCTGTATGGAGATATGTATCCCCCCCACCCCCAACTCTTTTTGAACAAGCCCTGAAACCTGGAACTAGAGTGGTTGGTGGATACTTTATGGGAAGTTTGAATGATGTTGCAATTCTTTTCCCAGATGTTTGTTTTACAGAATCTTTATATTTTATTTGTAATTGCCTTAGGTCATATATCACCCAGAGATAGAATGGAGTTAGGGCTCCTAGAAATTAATTAAACAACTCAACCACAACTACATGTTGCAGCAGCATTCACTAGTTATTTTGTGAAGTAATAACAAGTGTGTGAAATTGTCCACATCATATCCTCTAAATTCCAAATGTCTCTACCACACCTCAAAATTTGCCTGCTATGTGGGAGGGTGAAGAGACTGGGAAGAGAATTAGCAATATGTTCAGATTTGTGATATAAAGTACCTCAGTTGCCATTATCAAAACTAACTTGGCTCCATCTTCTGTTCTTCCCATCTCCTCTTCTTCTTATACACTTCATCTTATATTGCTATTATTTAATTGCCTTTGCATTCACTCTGAAACAAAATGTCCCAACTACTCTCAAATTCTTCCGCATCAGTACTGTGATGCTACACATGTCTATGCAGAAGCAACACATACTTTACGGGTGGTAAGTTGTCTAAAATTGCAATTTAAGTTTTAAGGGAAACAAAAGGTAAGTTTTAACAGCAATTATATGCATTTGTAATAATCTTCATTACTTTTTTGTTTGACTTTTTATTTCAGTATAAAAAATTATATCCTTTTTTGGATGGAGTGAAATCTGTGTAATAATTCCTGTGAACCAAGTTCTCTTTTATCAGCTTTGCCCTTCTGATATGAGAATAATTTCAAGGTTTCTTTGAACTGCTACTTACATGTTTATAAAATTAAAACAAGTGTCTCTTTCAGTCTAAAAACTTGCAGTGATTTTCCTGCACTAGCATTGCCTTGCCAAGGCAAAAATTTATTAACTGGAGCTTTTTAAATCCCTCCTCTCCTCCTTTACGCTTATTAAGGGACATTCAGAAAAAAAATGCAATTATCTCTACCAGGAGATGAGACAGAATCTTTTCAATGGGGGGTATAAATTTTTTTCACCAAGTATTCACTACGACTAAAGCTACAGCAGGAAAAGTATCGTTATCTTTGGAGAGATGGTGGACTTACTCGACCCTCCTATAAGCTATTCAATGAAATTTTTCTGAATATGTTTTTTTTCCTGAGTTTACATGTATATTAAGTTTCTAGTCCTTTTATTTTAAAGGCTGGAGAATAAAAAAGCAAACTTATTTCTTCTTGCTGTTCTGGCTAGCAAGTGCAAAAGACATTGGGAGCAGGATGTAAGATTTTAAAGTGGTTGTTATTAAAATTGACATTAATGGTTCCTTAGTTTATTTAAGGCTTGCCATTTCAAAACCTTTGGATTGCAGGCTTAAGACAAGGATGAAGTTGGTGAATCCCCTTTTCAGTGTATAAAATCTGCATGAGCAGCTACACTAAATAACTTAAAATTAGCTACTTTTTATAATAAGTGCTCCTTTGAAGTACTGTAGATCATAAAAATGGATGCTTACAATGAAAAACTGCACTGTCCTTTTTTTGAGGGGAAGATAGTGATATCTTTTAGTTATCTAGTGATTAGAAATGTTGCTGCTAATCTACAGTGGAGGATGAGAGACTTCTATCCTTTGTATAGTAATTTTTGAACAACTCCGAGTAGCCCTAACCAGTGCGAACCTGTGAAGAAGTCTGCTGCGAAGGGCAGTTCAGCCACAGGTTTCTCAACCACCTCTTGGCTCAAAGGAATCTTTGCAAGAGTCATTCACCTCTTCCCTCAGCAGGCAACTTCTGATTTCACCATTTTCCAGCAGAAGCTCAGGAGCTTCCGATTTCCCTGCCATTCATAGTCTATTTGGTTTGAAGATTTGGTCTGAAGACTGCTATTTGGTTTGAAGACTGCTGGGTGCTATGGGACCTCCAGTGGGAGTAGAAGGGGAGGGGGAAGATTGGGCACCCAATAAGGTCCCATCTATGACAAGTCCTACGGTGCCCTTTTTCCCCCTGCTTTGACACTAGTCCCGGGCCTGTGGAGCTACTGAAAGAGTCCTTTGTGGCAAAGTTGATGATTCTGCTGTTACTACCCGAGGAGTTGGAATTCTCGCCGAGTTAAGTAATTCTGGGCCTGGAAAAAGCTATTGTGCTCAGGCCCAGGAGCCCATGGGAAGTCTCTCACATTCCTCTTTAGGCCTTTCGCTTGCTCATTTCACTATAGTTGAGGCTATTTTTTAAAAAAATTAAATTCCTTTTTCTCCCACTCTCATCCTATTTCTCTTTCCTTCTCCAGCTCTTTCCGCTTTCTGACCATCTCATTCATCCAGGTGTTCTGGTTACCTATACCTGGCTCTCAGAGAGCCTTGCAGTTTAATATCATAACTGGGTCCTTCTCCGTGAAAGAGTCATTCTTTTTTGTTTTGAGGGCGAAAGAGCATCTGGAAAGAGGCAGGGAAAAATTTCTGGCTTCGGAGGAAATCAGAACCTCCATCCTAAGATAATATAAAATAAGAAGCAGATGTATTAGGTATATTCACCAATCTATACACTTATATTAATAGATGATATAAATTGAATATATTAAATATCTATGAGAATGTGGTCCAAAATCACTCACCGGCTAAACAGTATTAGAACTCATTAATACATTATTATTAGCATCCAATCTAACAATAATTAAAAATATAATAATAATCTGCCTACACCAGGTCCTTGGGGAGGATTCGATAGATTGATAAAATGCCAAATTCAGTCTGAACATCTGGCTGAATGTGCAACGAACCAACTTCCTGTGAAACTTTTATCTGGATATTGATCTTTATTTCAAATAGCTGTGATTTTGCATCAAGAAAAAAATATGAAAGGCTCACCTTTTGAAGAGCTAAAATGAGTGACACCATAGGAAACAGGAATCTGTATATAAATTCAGTTGCGTAGTGCATGTTCTTTCGTGAAAACACATTTTGCAAACATTTTCATCATAGGTGTAGATTGTATATACTGAGAATATTCCTAAAATGTATTTTGTGATGCAACTCAAATGTTTTGTACATAACTAAGTATTTAGCATTCAGGGTACTTGGAAAGAAAAAAAGGAATTGTGACAGTATAACTTTAAAAAGTTATGTCAAGGAAAGGTTTAAGTGAGAAATGATTGCATTTTGGTATATTTTATTCCTGAATGATATTAAAAGCAATTTAGTGACCTGTATATTGATGAGGGTGAAAGAGGAGAGTGCAGAAGCTGATTTGAAACTCAACATTAAAAAAACTACGATCATGGCAACCGGTCCCATCACTTCCTGGCAAGTAGAAGGGGAAGAAATGAAAGCAGTGGCAGGTTTCACCTTCTTGGGCTCCAAGATCACTGCAGATGGTGACTGCAGCCATGAAATCAAAAAATGCTTGCTCCTTGGGAGGAAAGCTATGGCAAATGTAGACAGTGTATTAAGAAGCAGAGACATCTCCTTGCCAACAAAGGTCCATATAGTCAAGGCTATGGTTTTCCCAGTAGTAATGTATGGTATAGTATATGTAGTAATGTATATTTGGACCATAAGGAAGGCTGAATGCCAAGGAATTGGTGCCTTTGAATTGTGAAGATACTTGAGAGTCCCTTGGACAGCAAGGAGATCAAACCAGTAAATCCTACAGGAAATCAACCCTGATTGCTCATTGGAAGGATAGATACTGAAGCAGAAGCTCAAATACTTTGGCCACATAATGCAAAGAGAGGACTCATTAGAAAAGACAGTAAGAAGAAGGGGATGGAAGAAGATGAGATGGTTAGATAGCAACAAGAATGTGATGGATGTGGATTTGGGTGGCTTCCAGGAGGCAGTGCAGATTAGGGAGGCCTGACATGCTGTGGTCCATGTAGTTGCAAAAAATTGGACATGACAGCAACTAAACAACAACATCAGCCACACTGAACAAATGTTATGGGAATAAAGAACAATTGGCTATCAGGGAGTAAGATACTGGGCACCACATTTGAATACAGTAGCAATTTCTACTGTTGTTAGGTAGATTCAATGTCAGGGGTGCATCAATTTTACATGTCCATCGTATATCTCATCTTCTGTAGCTGACAGTGGTAGGATAATATAATGGAGTCTGCATAATTTCATTAGAATTGGCAGTTTTACAATCACATTTTTCAAAAAGCATTCTTATTTAAGTGTATAGCCCACTTAGTTTAGTCTTTTGCTTTGTCTCATATCAACCATTGTTAACATTTCCTCCTGGACCATGTCTTCCTGAGCTGGTTTCAGCAAAGGCCAGGGGTCTGTGAGGGAAACAAGATGGGGAACAGCCTTGAGTCATTACACATGATCAAGCACAGGAGGACCAACCCCTGTGAGGACCATTAAATTATATGCCAAGGTCAGAAGTTTAGGAGAGCAGAAGGATAAATTCTTTAACATTGAAACACCTATTTCAAGCTGTAGAATAGAGATTGCTTTCATCTGGCTCGTTTCCTTACAAATCCAACAGGACCTGATTTTCCATTGTGGTTTTGCCAAATTAAATTCTTATGATTCTAAGACAATATGATGGAATGCATGTTTTTTTCTTGGTGGATTGTATGAGTCTAACTACTGTCCTCTGTAAACCATGATTTGTAACTTAGCATAGTGTATGAACTAGTTGTGGCTAAACTAAACTATAGGTGAACTTTTTACTCTCACTCTCCAAGAATGAGAGAACCCCAGTGAAAGTACTCCAAAAATGGACTATAGATCAGTGTTTCTCATAAAAGCAGTATCTCTCAAGCTTGGCCACTTCAAGACGTATGGACTTCAACTCCCAGAATTCCCAGACACAGTCTGGGAGTTGAAGTCCATACATCTTCAAGTTCGAAGGTTGAGAAACACTGCTTGAGATTGTGCCCATTCTCAGTAAATAAGAGAGGTAAAAGACCATTTCACATACATGGACATTTTCCAGAGGAGTAAGTATCGGCAAGTGTTGTTCATGGGAATTCATCTTTTGTCATCTATGGATCTGAATGTTTATTGCCAGCCCTTGGGATTCCTAAAACCTGCCATCGGAAATGCAAACCCTAGATTCTTTATGCTGGTATCACATACCTGTGCCCTAGTATAGGAGGGCATGGATCTATTATATAATCTCTAAATCACCCTTCTCCATCCCACAGGCAAGGCAGTGACAGGCAGGAAGTCACTAAAGGAAGAACAGGAGAGCTCTCCTCTATGCCCTGCTGTTGGAACACAGAGACACAACAACTGCAGAAGGTTAAAGTGTTAGAAGGTATTCCTGGAAGTGAGCAACTGTTGAAATCTAACAAAGCAAAAGTTCATCAGGCGAACAGTCACATGCCCATGTCAAGAGCAGCAGCATTATTTTCTAGAAGAATAAATAGTGATATGAGAAAAACCCTGAAGGCAGAAAAACAGAAGCATATTTTTTAAAAATATGAGTCAGAAACATGAGCATTTGTCTTAGACATTTTCCCCAAATGCCTGTCTCCAAGGAAATGCCTTTGTTTTAATCTCTGTGAAAGATTTGTAGTCCAGCTCATTTACCTGAAAAGGGGTAGGATAGGGGGCAATTTATTACTATGGTTTGTTGGTTTGTCTACAGCTTTCTCTGATGTGGTGTGTTGCAACTACTTTGAAAATGTATATTATATATGGAGTCCTTTAGTAATTGTAGTTTTGGGTGCCTTCCAGTGCTCACTCTTGGTGACTGACTGGACTGGTTCTGCAGTTTTCTTGGAAAGGTTTCAGAAGTGGTTTCCTTTGTCTCCTTTCTAGGGCTAAAAAAACAGTGACTAGCCCAAGATCATCCAACTGGTTTTGTGGCTAAGCGGGACAAGAACTGTTTTTGAGCCTGGTGCCTTAACCATTTGGGGATATAGACCAAATTGGCTCTTCTCTTCAGTAGTAGGGCTCTGTTAGCTGGGAGCACCAACAGCAAGTGCTCACTTCATTCTCTTTCCCTGCCCATAGCCATTATTCTTTTACAATAGAACAGACCGAGCCATTATTCAGATTAACTGGTTCCACCAGGAAATAATTTTTCATAAAATAAATTAATCATATGGTAGATTCCTTTTAAGAAAATTCAGTATGGAATGCAAGTACTTACAATAGTTGCTGCTATTGATGCCATCTTCAGAGGCAGTCTTTCATTTCTCCCATTTAAGGACACACGTAGGCTCATAGGATGCTCAATCAGGGAGTGTTTTAAGCATGGCTTGTCAACTCAGTCAAATAGCTTGATCCACACGTCATGCCAAACTTAAATCATTTGAAGCCCACAATGGCTAGATCTACATACCTGTTTCAAAGAGGAAGAGGAGGAAGAAGAGGAATGAATCGATTAATAGATAATAACAAGAGGGCAGAACTTCTTAATTTATGTTTTTTGACTTCTCATATTTGGCTGCAACTGTAGAAGGATGGATCTGCAGTTCAGTATAGGTGAGGAGCTAAACCAAAATAACTGAAGTCTTCAGGACCAGATAAATAACAATATATGATATGATAAACAAACAAACAAACTTGGGTACTGAAGGAAGACTTCTTCTGAGATCACTTCCAATTCTGATTTTATGAAAGGTGAAAACATGGTGAAAAGTCAGAAGCCTGTTTGTTTGTTTGTTAAATTTGTATGTTGCCAATCTTGCGAAAAGTAATTCTTGGCAGCTATTGAATTGAGTATGGGTCTATGGGTCCTCCAGGATGTCCCTTTATGATGATCATCAAGTAATATGTTCAAACTGCCTGACATTGTGGTTTATATTTAGGGCAGACAAATCATCTTTGGAAGCTGACAAGGAGATCAACTGGCTGAACTCCAATATCATGTTTGCATTGTAAAACTGGTTTAGCTGATTATTAATCAAATTATTTACTGTAAACTTATTTTCCAGGTTTATATTCCCAAGCAATAGTTCATTTGTGATATCTGACACAAGTTCCTGGTGGCCTGAGGTGAAACTATATATTAATTGCACTATTTAAATTAGTATGTATTTTTATTGTTGAACAAATAGATATATTCCCTAAGAAAAGGAAATTTAGATCTTTATCTCCCTAACTATACCAATGAACACAATCTCCCTGAAGCTGCTATTTGCATATCAAAGAAAGCTTCTGCAGGCCTGGAGACCTACAGGCTCCC
>JANHZU010004437.1:12232-27534 GCA_032468055.1 Acrochordus granulatus
AAAGACTGTGATGCTGGGAAGGATTGAAGGGAAGAGGAGAAGGGACGGCAGAGGATGAGATGGATAGATAGCATAGTAGTGTGATGGGCCTGGGTTTGGGTGGACTCCATGGTTTGGAGTCATTGTTTGCTGTGGTCCACGGGGTTGCAAAGAGTCAGACATGACTGTGCAACTGAACAACAAAAATATTGTATACAAGATTTGTATACAGAATATACCAAAATAGGCCTTATAGAATTTAATGCATTGAACAAATTACCTCAGATGTTTAATTGTTTTCCATTTTCGTTTAATGCTTTTTTAGGCATTCTAACCTTGGCAACTTTAAGATGTGTGGACTTCAACTCAGCTATACTAGCTGAGGAATTCTGGGCATTGAAGTCCACACATCTTAAAGTTGCCTAGGTTGGACACCCCTGTTTTAGATTGTCTGTTGGCCCATGGGCCCTGACTTTGGAGCACTCTGTAAATTTAAACTTTAATTCCTCTCCTGTAAGCCACAGAATATCTCTTTGAGGGAAAAGGGACGTTGAAGCCATGAATAACTGAGTCCTTGAAACTAATATGAGATATACAATTCATAATAAAGAGGTAAATCTAAAAATTGATGAAAGTAGAGGCAAGATAATATGGATTCAGGATGAGAAAGGAATAGCTGTAGGGGATGGGGCAAAAAAAATACTGGACATTTAACAGGATGTTATTCTTTCAAGTAATCTTTCATCTGCTCACTCCAATCTGCCTGGTCTAAATTCAGGTTAATTAAAAACCAGATAATGAATTGGAATGTATTTTTCTCAGGGCTGTTGAGTTGGTGTTTTTTTCCACCTGACCGCTTCAGGCAGGAGATGGCCTATTTCAAAGAATTAATGGTTAATTTTCAATGACCAAGATCAAGCCCACCTATCCTCCCACTAAGTCATCTTTCTCCCTAACTCTGAATAACCTGCAGAAAATGACAATGAGGTGAGGAGGGATAAAGCTATTTAAAAAGACATGTTTTTTTCTGGAGAAGTGTAGAATATACCCACACCCATGCATTCAGAATTGGCTTTGGCTTTTGCAGACAGGCTATATTTTTATCTTTTACTTTTGGCTTCAAAATGCTTAGCTAATTATTTGTGATCTTCCTGTCTGATTAATAATGTGATCTTTCTAATCACTAAATTTAACATACATGTAAACTAAATATGAGAAAAACGCTATTGTAGGCTACTAAAAACTTTTCTTAACTATTCAGGTTTCCAGCTGGACAACTACAAATGTAGTCTGTAGCAAGTTCTATTTAAGTACATAGGAAAGACATAATTAATGATATTTAAAGGATACTTTGTTTTATTGAGAATTTACAACAGTTCTGTACATATATTAAACTCAGCCATTGGCAGCAAATGGGAGTGTGAATCTGACTGTCTCTCTTACTTCAAAAAGGCAGCTAATGCTGTGCTGTCCTATCTACAGCATGATCATATGGTACAATATCATAATTACGTTTCCAAGATATATTTTGTTCTGACAGAGTTTGAACCTGGGACCATTTGTAGGCCAGACATAAGTGTCACCACTATGGCATGGGCTTTCCCTAGAAGGAAAAGTGTTGTGGAAGCGTTCTAGGGCATTCATAGCATTAACTTTTCAGATTTTGAAGGTATAAAATTGAAGGATTTTATATCAGCCAGTTTCTTATTTCTATTTCTTTTGTTTTGCTTATTTGCTAAAGGTAAAGAGATTTGGGGTGCATATTATTGTAAAGAACACAAAGTCACATAGAGTCACTCAAGAATTGACCAGTTAAGCCTGAATTACTTTTCCTGTGCAACTTAAGTGAAGGTGAAATGAGTCTCACAAAGGGGAAAGCAGAAAATGTCAACCCTCTCAGGTAACCAGACAGGAAACACAACCAGATAGGCTAATTCAACTTTATTGTAAAGTTACATTAACAGAATCTTGCAAGTTTGAAAGTTCAAATCTCCCTCCCTGATCAATTAGGGCGGGTCCTTCTAAAGTTTCTTTCTCAGAACGTTAAGCCACTGGTGGTATCCTTTTGTCTGGGATCCTGTCTGATTCCCACTGGGGTTTCCTCCCTCACAGTATCTTTTCCCTTGTCCCTCAAGGTCATTCCCTTGAGAATATGGAACCTATGAAAAATGCTTTGGTCTGCCAAAAAAAGTTTGACAATTGACTGATCTGGAAAAACATTTGGGGCTGAGTGACACAGGCATTCAAGGGATCATACTGGAGATATGAGTCAGCATGGGAGTAATGCTACAACTTTCAGGGAGGTTTTGAGTACATCTTTTACTATGTACAACACTCCTTGGTTTAATAATATCCTATTATTCATTCATAAGTACAGTTTTGCAATTAATAACATAAATATAGGTCAAATATTGCTCAGAGTTGGACATCATATAAATTTAATAAACTATTATTAAATGGGTCATAATGCAGGATGCAAAGTAACTCTTTGTTTGTCAAAATTCCAGTTGGGCCTTCCTCTGTTCCATAGAGAGAGAGAAGTCCTGCCAAACTGAAATTCCTTAAGTTGTGGTTGATCCTTCTGGCATTCTAGGAAACATGAATAATTATGATGACCGAGATTCTTCTTTCCAGTAGCTTTGTGAGGCACTAAGAGTTAAAAAGAGGAAGAAGTGAACAAGTGACATGGTTGAATGTGAGAAAAGTAGATTTGGAAATGGCTGTGGAACAAGGCTAGTTCAACTGCTGGAGCATTGGGATGGCCCTTCTCCATCTCCCAAGCCTCCTTTAAGCTTCTGTATATCAATGCAGCTTGAATCTTAATGCCATTTACCTCTGCTTCCTGCAGCGTTGCAAAGACCGAGTGAATGCCTTGGCCATTGCTGTCATGAATATGTGGCCGGGCGTAAGGCTGCGGGTGACGGAGGGCTGGGATGAAGATGGACACCACCTGCCTGACTCTTTGCACTATGAGGGCCGGGCACTGGATATCACCACCTCTGACCGTGACAGGGGGAAATATGGCATATTAGCCCGTTTAGCTGTGGAGGCTGGCTTTGACTGGGTGTACTACGAATCCAAGGCACACATCCATGTTTCTGTGAAAGCAGGTACAGAGAGGGTTTTGGTCCCAGCTACAAAAGGGGGGGATGGTGGAGTCCATGGGATTTGCATGAAGTGATTTGAAGAGCAGGATTCTTAGGCTCCATTACCTGCCTTGGCAGAGGAAAAGGTCAGAGAGTTTTTATGAATGGGGACAGAATCAGACTTGGCCCTTTAGGTAACATAGAGAAGAGAATAGTTGTAGCTCAGGCTTGCACAGTAGAGTCCTTAGTGATCTCTGAGCTTGGTTGTTGTCTTGTAGACATTTCATTACCAAACTAGATAACTTCAGCAGTGCTCAGAGGGCTCCAAAGATCTCAGAGGTAACAATCCTTCTAGCGATTTTGTCTTCTGCAGAACTGCTGCCCAGAATTTGATATAAGATGAACTTTTAAATGTTTTAAACAAACTGGGTTGATTCCTCATCCCACCCATAAATATTTATATCTATTATATAAGTATTTCATTCCCACTTTTTCTTATAAAGAATCCCAAATCCAGTCTAATGGAAAATCAAAGCTAGAGCAAAAATCAGAATGAAACTATTATTCCCATTAAAAGACAAATGTTGGAAAGGGAATACCATAATAAAATATAGTTTTTAAAAAGATTTTTCTTCATGTTGGTTCATGATTCAGGCCAGCCATGACCTTGGCACCATCTCTCCCTTTTCCTTATCCCTGATACAAGGGGCACTGGCTTTCCTGCTACCCATAGGTTCTTTTGGCCTTTGCATCAACTGCTGGCAAGAAAATCAGATACTCTGGGAAGCTCCCAAATGCAAGCAAAGGCAGGGGGCTCTCGACCTTGCGTCCAGGAGACCAGAACTCAAACACAGCCCATCTCATGATGTTGCCTGTTAAATTCCCTAGATAACTCCATGGCTATTCGTGCAGGCGGCTGCTTTCCTGGTGATGCGACTGTGACGCTGCAGAGTGGTGAGAAGAGAAGCCTCTCCAAGCTACGCCATGGAGACTATGTATTCAGTGTAGATCAGAATGGACAAGTGACACTTAGTGAAGTTTTGCTGTTCCTCCATCGAGATCCATACCAGCAGACTGTCTTTGTGGCCATTGAGACAGAAGAACCTGTTCACCGGCTGTTCCTGACATCCTCTCATCTCATCTTTGTTGCACAGGACTCAGTCAACAGCTCAGCAGACTTCTCTCCTGTGTTTGCCAGCAGAGTGTGTGTGGGGGACTCTGTACTGACATACCAGGCGGGCAACTCTCCGTTGCATCCTGCCCGCGTAGTCCGGGTTTGGCAGCAAGAGGGCACTGGAGTCTATGCCCCCTTGACCTCCCAGGGCACAATCCTGGTCAATGGGGTGTTGGCATCTTGCTATGCAGTCTTTGAAAGTCACCACTGGGCTCACCATGCCTTTGCCCCATTAAGGTTTCTCTATGGGCTGTTCTCATTGCTGCCCCTGAAGAGTGAGTCTAGAAACTGCAGTGCTCAGGAAACAGATGTTCACTGGTATTCGCAGTTTTTGTATCATCTGGCATGGGACTTGCTGGGCCAGGATATACTTCACCCCTAGAGGCTTGCAGGACCATTTGTTTGCTAGACAAAGCTAAGCTCATCAAGTTTTTAGATAAGGGAGGCCCTGGAGGACTTGCTTGGCTCCATATCTCCCTGCCTTGGCTGGCTAATGATTCTAGAGCTGAGGTCACCTTAAAACATCAACATTTGCAACAGAGAAACTAGCCTGTGTGTATGTAGGAGTTGGATTGAGTGATTAGGTCAACTGATACCAGTAGGTTGCATATCACAGGTGCTGGACTACCTACAGATGTGTTTGGGAAGCCAAACACACAGCATGCTGTGTTCCTCTTCCTAAATTTAGCACAAAGTCAATAAGCCAACTGTCTTAATTTTTAGTAGGTGGGATTGATTTCCTCTGTTTCCTACAGGTGACCTGATCTCTGCTTATAAAGCCAGGATAAGATCAGCTGTGGCTTTTTTTTTAATTCCTCCTGCAGCAGCTTAATGGGATAAGTGGGGAAAGAGTGAAGTATGCAGCACAAATGAGTGCTGATCATTTCTAAATTATTAGAAGATTCTTCACCCTCCTTTAGCTTCAGAAATGGAGCATTGTTGTGCCATGCATTCAAGGAAAAATAAGTTATACTGGCTGCCCCTTCATTGGGCAGGCAAAATGGAAATTTGCAGGATTTGTCTGACACAGCAGGGCTTTTTCAAAAAGGACCAAGAAACATGCCCAAGACTATACATGAAATAAGATGGCTTGGCATTCCTTTACTTACTGAATTCCAACACTGAATTCAAGGAGAGAAAAGCAAGAGAGGCAGCTCCAGACTTTTGCAGGAGATGGCCTCTTAAACACCCAAAATGGAATGACTAAATAGTGTTATGCTGGGTAGCCTCATTGCTTTTCTGCCACTCCTGCATCTTTAGAAATATCCATCTGTAGTTTCCTGTTGCCCCTAAAGGCTATGGGTAAGGGGTGAGTCGGGGAATTTAATATTTCCTTATGAAAATTAAAATCCATGCCATTCTCTTAAGAGGTCTGCATACATTAATGAAATTAACATTTAACTGGCACTCCAGAGTTTTTATTTTTATATTTATATGAGGAGTAAATTAAATGTGGTCTGCCACTTGTCTTGTACTATAGAGATATTAATTTGATGTTTTTGACGGAAATGAAGGGGAGGAACAAGCTGTTATTTCTGCAAGCTGTTTAACTTCTTCCTTTCTTTTTTGCAATAGTATTTTTGTGTGTGTTTTAACTAAAGGGATTACTTTGTGATGTCATGACATGTTTCTTGAAAGATCTGTTTCAGTATTCCATTTACATATTGGGGAGGGGAAAGATGAACATATAGCATCTCATGTGTCTTCAGCATTGACAGGCAATCCTCTTATCTATTGATTGGGGCAAACATTCTATGTTATATTTCTGTGTATCTGAGAAGTTCGTACACTGCACCCAGGGCATCATGTGATTTTGTATTTGCCTTGCCTGCCCCACTCTACTGAGGTTCTGGAATGATGGGAGTTTTAAACTGTATACACAGAGAGACCATTTGTCCACAAGGTGCTGTTATATGGTCCTTAGTATACACAGATCCATTGCTGTAGCAAACAAAAGTAACCTTGCATTCCCAAGGTCTATAGGTCTGGATCAGGAGACTGTTTCCCAACTTTGGCCATTTCTGGGTTTGTGGACTTCAACTCCCAAAATTCCACTGCTAGCATAGCCAGTGATAAGAATTCTGGCAGTTGAAATCAATACCCCTAAAAATGGCCAAGGTTGGGAAAGACTGCTTTAGACTTTCTGCATCTTGGTCACCCATATCCTTTACAAAATGCACTTAGGCTGCCTACGTTTCTGAATGGCATTGTCCACATTTCTGCTTCTATTGAGTCAGTGCCTAGATGAGACGATTTTCTGACATTCACAGATTTCTGAGCTCTACCCTGATCATGGCTTGTGCAAAAAGCTATGGATATAAAGCTAAGAACTAAGATCAGTCTGGTAGAGGAGCACAGTTAGCTAGGGAGATTTCTGGAAGGCCAGCGGAAGCGCCACTGACCTCCCAGCCCTGCATCTTTCTGCAGGGCCATAGCCTGCTTGCTGGCACAGCTAGTCACGCCTGGAGGGGCACCCAGTTGCCTCCCGCTGGGATATTTGACTTTGTGCCACCATTTCATATGCTTCGGATCCTGGTTCACATTCCTGCCTCTGACATTTGGATAATGAAGGTCAAGAGAGAGCTGGGAGCTGACAGAGGCAACTGTTTACACTGGGGTGTGTGGGCGTGAGGTCTGGCTCTTCTATGTCCTCTCTTGCTCTGTCTAGCCCCACTTCCCACTCTTCTTGAGTTGCACATTTCACCCAGTGTGGGTTTCTGGCAAGGGAGCAGGGGTGTCTTCTTCACAGGTGTCAGTGGTGAGAGACATAAAACTGCCCAGAGTCTATGGGGGTGGGTGGCATCGTAAATTAAAATTAATAACCTGGGTACTTAGGCAATTTTGAGCCCAGGACAAGTTTTTCTTGTAGGAAATTTTCACTAAAAAGGCCAATTTCCCAGCATGTATTATTTTTGCTATTATCTATGCCTTACCAATTAAGACTGCTACTGGTGGATCACCAATGTAAATGCACCTTCTGTTTTCTGTACTGATTTAACAAACATCCAGCTTCGTTATTTAATTTAAATTAGAATCTCTGCTATTAACCATGCCTGGGAAATTAAAATCAGACCTCAAACTTGCATCCTTAGAATGCAAGGCTAATTATTTTTCTCTGTGCCTGGAGGCAGTGGCAGAGGGTGTATATAGTTATGTAGTCCTCACTGATTGGATTAATACATGATATGAAGAGTTCTCATTTTTACATGAACATTGAAATTGCATAAATGGGCAGATGGTAATAAATGTTTGCAAGTCCTGCACAAGAAGATTGCACAGCCTAAATTCCAACAAGATACCAGTGACAGCTTAGTTCTCCCTATTTTTACCAGATTTTTCTAGCTGTTTTGAATAATTCAAGAGCTAAGTGAATTCCCAGATATGTGCACTACGGTGTGGGTAAACTGTATGTAAAAGGTGAAGGTTCCCCCTGCTCAGTTCTATCTGACTCTAGTGGGCAGTGCTCATCTCCGATTCACAGCTGAGGGAGCCAGTGTTGTCCAAGGATGCTTCTATGGTCGTGTGGCTGTCATGACTATATACACCAAGGTGCATGGATTGCTGTTACCTTTCCCACTGAATTAGGCAGTACCTATTTATCGAATTTACTTTTTTATTTATTTACTTATGGGCAGCAGTGACGTGAATGGTTAAGATGTTGGGCTCCAACTGTCTGCCTAGCTCCTGGCAACCTAGCAGTTCAAAAGCATGTAAAAATGCAAGTAGATAAATAGGTACCACCTTGGTGGGAAGGTAACAGCATTGTCATATAGTCATGTCAGCCACATGACCCCGGAAGCATCTTCAGACAAATGTTGTCTCTTCAGCTAGGAAATGGAGATGAGTACTGTCCACTAGAGTCAGCCACAACTGATGGGGGATTCCTTTACCTTTATTTATCTACTTGCATTTTTGCTTTTGAACTGCTAGGTTGGCAGAAGCTGGGGCAAATAATGGGAGCTCACCCCATTATGTGGCACCTGGGTCTCAAACTGCTGACCTTCCGGTTGAAAGGCTCAGCGTCTTAACTGTTAGATTGCCATGCACCAACCAAACTGTATGTCACACACAAATAAAAACAAATGCTCTGTCAAAGGATATGCTGCACAGGGTTCAAATCCGTCTTCTGGCATAGATGATTCAAGGAATCTAGAATCCTTAAAGAAGTATTATGTAGGGAATATTGTACCATACTCTTGTCTGTATGAGAGAACAGTGAGAGTGCAAGGACTTTATTCTCCCTCATTTGCAGCAGAGGCTGGGGTGAAATTATGATACAGCTGACTCAGTTCCTTTTGTATTCCCTTCAGGGCTTCCATAGCATGTGAGATTAGAAAGATGGAAATAGTGTATGGGACTAACAGTGATGCTTCACCTGTTCCTTTAATCTCCCAGGACTGGCTTGCCTGTACAGCCTGTTCTCATCTATAGTAGCCACGAGACAGATCCAGATCCGGTTTTATAGAAAAACCATTTGAAGATTATAAATCAATTTAGCTGGGTGTTAAATATAAATGAAGTATAGACAGAATTTCATCATGCAGATATTAATTGTGATGGAAGTGAAATTGATTAAAGCTCCAGTGCATCTAAATTTGTTTTATTTTGTACCAGTATACTTACCAGAAGTGCTTTATTTTTAGTCTGCCAGATGCACTCTGTAGCAAGGCTACACCTCTGTTCTCCAGTCAAATCCATGGTGGGTTCCATGATTGTCATATGGAACTCTGCTAATGCCATGAAACCCTTGAAGAAATTATAATTCCCCAGATAACTCAAGTTAAAAACAACCACTAATGTTATTGTACAAAATAAACAAGAACAGAGTTTGATGCATTTAAATCTTTGGAAATGATTGGCTTTAAAAGATAAACAATCTGAACCTTTCCAGATAATTTGGGCTACACTTCCCATGACTCTCAGACAATACACACAAACAGAGGGAAAGAGAGAGAGATTCCCTGTACATGCCCAGGATTTAATGGTCAAATTTTAATCTGAGATCTACCCATCAAAGTCTGATATAAAAGACATGGATTCACAAAAACTCTTGAGTACAAGCATTTGTTGACTATCAGAATTGAACAGAGTTCACAATCCTGTTGGATTAAAAAAAGCATGGCCAATCTGAACTTTGTTAATTTTAGCAATAATTATACAACTGAACACATCAGGAGTGGAGAAACTAGCTCCCAGTCATTGCTGTATCACAACTTTTAGGATTAACGGCCATTTGCTATGGTGATTCAGGAACTTCTAGAGTGTGCACAGGTTTTTTGCTCTGAGAGAACAGAAACAGACAGTTGTAGCTTCTGCCCAGCTCCTATACTGATATAAATATAATGGGGGGGAAACCAAGCTGAAATGTTTCCTGAATGAATAAATATTGCAGGTTAGTAACACTGTGGGTCCAGATGTTCTTAAACCATATTTCCTTTATTATTGACCATTGGTCATGTAGGCTAGGACTGATGAGAGCTTCAGCCCTGTAACTTCAAATAGGTTTTATGTGGTCTAATCTTTGTGGTATATCTAAAACTGAGGACAGTGGCATGTTGCTTATACCAAAAAGCAAAGTACTTTTTTACCAAAGATACTGGAAAAAAACTAAATGAATTTGCAGAAACATCTCATATTCACCATTGTCAAGTTCCAAAAAACAAGAAAGACGCATTGAGATTCTTTTAAGTAGTTTTCTTTATTGTTCCTTACCTATGGACAGAAATCTTGCCAAACTAAAGCAGACTACTTGCACCATAAAACATATACTCTGGGAACTATTAGGGAGGTGTCTTCACAATTTATCTAAATTGCATTATCTTTTGCTTCTCTGGAATGCATCTCCTCTCTCTTGGGAATTCAGGAGATTCCATCAAATCATTGCAGGTAAACTGTATACTGCAATTAACATAAATTACTTAAAAGAAAATATACTGCATATATATGGGTATATTCTCATATATAGGTATATATGGGTATAGTCTCATATATGGGTACATTCATACGACATGTCCAATTTAGTCAGGGACTACTAGTCATGAGTCTGGCTCAGGATGACCAAACAAACTGTAAACTGGGAGTAGTCAGGCAAATGGGTATCCTAGCGACTTCTAAATTACTTACTTACCATAGTTAATAAAATGTTTAAAATGACCAATTTCTTAGTCTATTTTCAGGAAATGAAAAGGAAACAAGAGAAAAAAAGTTGCAAAGCATTTCTGCCAGATACAAAATGGGAAAGACATTATAATTGTGTTCATCTCTCACAATTAAATGACAAATGTACCAACAACATTATTATCTAAGGCAGGCATGTCCAACCTTTTGGCTTGCCTGGGTCACATTAAATTATGAGGAATTGTTTTGGGCTGCATATAAAATATAGATAATGTATATGTAATATGATGTATATAAATAACAAACTTCCTGTATTTTTCAATATTTTTATAATATTGTTGGGCCACATTACTAGCTGTCAAGGACCACAAGTTGGACATTCCTGATCTAAGGTTTGTGCAAACCCAGACTGTCATTTAAGGCAAACAGGTAAATTGGATTGAGTTAACATGGATAAAAATACTGAGTAAAATATCCAGGATTATGTGTGTGGTAAATTATTGATCCAAGAAGGTCAAATTGCAAAGGTGAAAACCCATCAAAATACATGCTGAGTATGGTACTAAATTATATTAATCCCCACTGATTTAAATGAAAGTGTAAAACAGATTTTCTCTTCCACTTAAAACAACAGAGTCTCTAATATATATAACAGTTGTTGGATTTTAAGTTTAAAGAAGACTTCTCCAGTTTAATGTCCATCAAAATTATTGGGGAAACATTATTGGAGCCTTGTGGATCTAGCCTTGTGATTTTTGTCTTCCTGGAGATGAGAACCCAGTGCTGTAATATGGGACAATTTTGGATTATGTGGCTTCTGCTGCCCTCTGGTGCTCTAGCCAAATAATGTAGAAGAATATGTTTTGTTCAATGGGGGTGGGAATCCCTTGTGTCATTGTTATTAAAAAGTTGTTTAGAAATGATTGGATATTAACATTTGCAATGATGAGAAAAAGATATTCCCAGCATCATGAGGAGCAGAATTAGAATCCTGGCAATAAAAACCAGAAAGTTGTTTTTTCAAAGACTGAGCTAGCAGACATTGCTCCAGCAGTAGTAATGCTGTTTCTTTTCTAGATAATACATCTGTTACTGCTGTGATTGTCATTGTGGGTCCAAAGACACAACTGCTCCCTCTGCCATCTGTTGCCTTTGTTGTTGTTACATAAACCAGGGCAAGGCCAACAATGAGGACTTTTAAGGTGGCAAGTGTTTCCAGAGGTTCAGTGAGTAGCTTATCTGGGTATAGAACATTTTCCCCTCACCAATGTTTTTTCTCCCAGGCACTTTCATATTGCTTTTGTTCTCCAATTCTTTCTATCTGGAATCTAGAATTATAGATAAGATTGTAATGTATGTGCTATAATAGTTGTTTTAAGTTATGTTTAATTATTTTGAATGCTACTGTAACCTGCTTTAAACTTTAACAGGAAGCAAAACATCACTATTTTGAACTAATAAAAGTCAATGAAGCTTTTGTGTTCAGTTTGAGAAGCTGTGAGTAGAATGGATGTAAGGACAGTATTAACACTTATAGCCACTTTAACACTAACTGAACTTTCACTGGATTGCAGCTCACTTCATCAGATGCATTAAGTATTTCACAGGACAAAAAGGGATATTCAGCCACCTTCTTTGAACCCAGCACTCTCCAGCTGGCTGATACTTATAAAAATTGACATTCCAGATATTTGGAGGGCTTCAGGTTGGGAAAAAACCTCCAATACTTGATAGTAATGCTTTTTTCCTTCATTACTTGGAGAAAACATTGTGGCTTAATCAGCTTTTAAGGCAGGAATTGCAAAAAAGATAACCGAAACCTGACTTTTCTCCTTTTTAGTCATATGGAAAAACCTAGCATTATGCTATCTCACAGCTTACCAGAGGACCAGACCTACTTTTAAAAGAGGAAATGGTGCACAAATGCTAGATTTTGCATACTGATAGAAGATAAGCAACTTGATTATATTGTAACAGCATCAGGAGGTTTCATTTGAATTTCTGCCCCAGGTGCAGAAATATCTTGGGTCATCACTATGTTGAAATCTTTAGAAAAAGTCCTGTCTAACAATTTCCCTTGTTTATCTCTTTTATTGTATTTCTATTTTTTTCAATTGGGAGCTACTCAGAATTCTCTGGAGTCCAGAAGTTTAATTACATAATAAACCAAGATTAATATATTTAGTTAAGAAGAAACATACATCTACATAATAAGTCAAGTTCTCCTAAGTGGACAGTACATGGCTATCATTTTGGGGAAAACACATTCTTATTTATTACTGGCAGAAGATGTTATGGAACAACCCTGCCCCAGTCCCTCATCTCCAAGGTTTGCATGGCCCCTGATTCTGCTGACTTTCAGAAAGCCTTGAAAACGTGGCTCTTCCCTAAGGTTGCAGAGACAGAATGTTTTTGGGAATTTGGATTTGTGTGTTTTGCTCTGCATTGGTTCAGAGGTTCATTTTTTTAACCTACTGTAGTATATTTTCTTGTTCTTTTTAAAGTTTTTATTTGTAAGTTTTTGTCTATATGCCTTGGTTAGCAAGGACGGACAGACGGAAGGAAGAAATACACTTGGTGGTTTGATATAACTAAAAAGCATATCATAACAGCTACAGCTTTCATTGTTGTTGCTTCTAATAACTATTTAAAAGGACTGTTCTTCCTAAAATGTTAATTTTGTTTTAAATGTTTAGTTTCCTACAGTTAAGTTTCATATGTTAAAAGGAACTTTTCTTCCCCTTTCTTTAGGGAAAACAATAAAAAAGGCATGATGGAGATTTTGGTATTTTAACCTAAATCTAAACAATTTAAACAATGTTTTGATGCCTTTCAATTTAGATCATTAATTTGATTCAGAGTTAACATGTTTAATGAGTACAAATTTGTTAGCACTGGAATACCTATCAGAGTAGTACCACTCCTAATATTAAGAAATTGGTATCTTAAATTTGGGCTGAAAATTTATTTCAGAAGTTTGAAAAAATAAATTATAATCTAGTTTTTCTCTCAATCTTTGTTTCCTTTTTAAGCATGAAGATACTCTTACTCAGACCGAGGAAGATAAGAGGATTTTATAGCATTAGGTGTTAACTTGTGACTAGAAACTCTTTCACTGCTCAATATATTTAGCAAATTTATTATAAATTCGAAATTGGTTTTCAATAAATCCATCAGTCATTCCTCCCTAAATCTAAATCAGCTTAAATTAACAGCACCTGAATATATACATTTAATAGAGGTTCTCCTTAGTATTATCTAAAATTCTTATACTAAGCAAAGCAATTTTCTTGAAAGTCTTAAACTTGGGATGAACACTTGGGGGTTGTCCTTGTTGCACCTTTTAATCTGGTCACCTTCTATTTGCTATTTTAATTTCTATGTCATTATGGCCAAAAGTAATATGAGTGTGTCTATATATTTTTCCCTATGGTCACATAATACACACATGCATATGATCAGTCCACTCTGGTATAGTTATTTGAAAGCACATCATGCTTTCCTCCAAGATGAGGAAAAAGGCACCTGTTTAGATGGTCTCGAAAAGCCACCTGATTTTGGGTGGATATAGGCAGAGCAACAAACACGATAGGTTCATAGAGGGAGCTGAATGGAAGAAAATAGAGTTCACACCCACCCAAAACAGAATCTTCCAGACATGAAATCGGATTATCTTTTGCTACTCCAGGATTTTAAACACGGCTTGTTGAAGGAACCATAATGAGCTGCTTCACACATCATCGCACCGTGCCAAAAACAAAGAAGCCACATCATGGTTTAACGCGTTGTTAAAGCCAGCTAACGCAGCAATCAATGGCCGATGATCTGACCTAACTAATGGCACTTTCCCACCGGCAACAACTGAAGGTTTGGAAGCTGCCGCGGGGCAGGGCATGCGGGGCAGGGCATGCTGGCCAGAAGCAGCTGCGGGCCGTCTCGGCACCAGCGCCAGCCGGCGAGTCCGCTGGGGCAGCGGCGCGCCTCTTCCCGGCTTCTCGATCGGCGCCGTTCTTCAGCCCAGAACCAGCTTCCTGGCTGCTTCTCAGGCGCCAGCCGGGACGTCGGGAAGGGCTTCGCTCTCCCGGGCCAGCCCCTAGGAGTGGGGCGCTGGCTGGCTGGTTTCAGCTCCGTCCTGCTGCAGGAGCGCCGGAGCGGGCGTGCCGCGGGGCAGCGAGCGAGTCGGGAGCAGCGCGAGCCACGGAAGGACGAGGGCCACCGGGGAGCATCGGGCCGCGTGGCCGAGGGAAGCTCGCCACGCGCTCCTGGTTCGGGCACTCAGTCCCGCAGGCGGTGACGCCCCGGCCGCCTTGCGTCTGTCTGCGCGTGGCGCGACGCCCCGGGAGCCACCCGGAGGCAGGAAGCGGCCCCCTCGGCCGAGGAGCCCCGGACGTCGCCGTCGCCGTCGCCGTCGCCCCCGCCTCTGGAGCCCAGCGGTGGCGGCCGCGCGCCCCGGGCACGCGCTCCCGCTCGGTTGTATGTTTGGAACCCACGCGCTCCATTCTCGCCCCTCGCACTTTTCATGAATGGAACTGAGGACTCGGCAAGGCGCACGCGCCTCCCTGCCGCGGGCCAATCGGAAGCCGCGGCTCTAGCCCAGTGTTTTGGTCACGTGGGAGTTTGTAGTTGCGGCGTCCCCGGCTCTACCCGGGCGGGCTCTTTTATCGCTCGGCCCGCCCGCCTCGCAGTACCCACCCTTTCCTCTACCCCTACTACTACTATTACTATACTCCTCCTCCTCCCCTCTCCCCGCGTGCTCGGTCGGCCGCGGAGCCGCGGTTGTGCAATGCCGTTCGTGCGCTACCGAAAGGTCGTGATCCTGGGATACCGCTCCGTCGGTGAGTGGCGCCCGGCAGCCCGTCAGGCGGCGAGCGAGGCGCTGTCCGCGGGGGCACCACGTGGCCAGAGGTGCCAGCGGCTGGTCTCCAGGCAGCGGTGCGCGAGGAGCT
>JANHZU010004437.1:27623-38007 GCA_032468055.1 Acrochordus granulatus
GGGGGCCGGCGGGCTGGGCACGTGCCGAAGGCGGCGGGGGGGAGGGCGGGGCGGGGCGGCGGGTCTGCGCCGTTTGTGGGCGCAGCAAGTCTGGAGGGCGACGCGCGCGGCATCTGAGGCTGGGCGGGGGTCGTTGGGCGAGGAGGCGGGAGTTTGCAGGCGGAGGGTTGGAGGGGAGAGGCCCGCCTGGATTGGCCCCGATTGTGCGGCGGGGGCACGTCGTAAGGAGCGAGTGAAGGTGCCAAGCCGTAGGCTACTCCCGGACTCTGAGTTGGATTCAGATGTGGTGACTCGGAGCGGCGGGAGTCTTTTGCCAGGAATAATAAGAATGCTATTAATAATAAAGGGCGGAATATAAACAAATAAATCAGAGCATCCATATTTTGGCTGCACCAACATGGCGTGCTCTTTGCTTTCAAGAGATGGTCCGGAGATTTGCAGCCCACATAGGGTGATCCTGATTTTCTTCTAAACTGCCCAAAACTAAGCTACGAAGTACACGTGGAAAGATCAGGTCAAGTAGGAAACTGAGTTCTTTGATAAAATGGTACCTTTTGACTTTCAGAGGGGCCTCGGTTTGGGTATAGGCTATGCTCTCCTGCTTTGTGGATTTCCTGTCTCTGAGCTTCCTGGCCTTGAACTTTGTATATAGATAATTTATCTCTTTGTTGCCTTAACAACATAGCACAGAACAACTGTTAAAAGGTGTCTTGCAAATTTGCTTGATGCAAAAGTAGGGGAGAGATGTAAAATGCTGCTGACAAAGCTATCACTGTGGAGCTTTGCGTTCTTGGAAACACCCTTAAAGTCTTTGAGGGACGGAATGGAATTAATTGGGAGGAATGTGACTGAACAATGCAGATGCCTGCATCCAGTTCTACTTATTAATGAACAGCTTATTTTTAAACAGTCTCTGGAGATAGGTTTTCTGCTCTTCAGGCCAAGGTATTAGTAGCACATGAGTAGGCAACACTTGTAAGTAGTGGGCAGCTATTTCCTGACCTTTACTAGTTTGTCCTCAGGGAGCTGTTTGTGCCTACCCAATTCCCAACACATCTGATCTTCTTTTCCTCTGAAAAGCAATGCAAGGAGTCACCCAGCTTATGTTTTCTATTAATCTACATGCAGTGGGAGGAAATGAGCTTAGGTCAGAGGTTATACATGGTGTCTGGATAGTGAAATGGTGTGTGTCTTTGGATTAAATTTGCAGCGGCTTTTTTTCTTTTCAAGTGATTATGTGAAAGATTAATCTGGGTCTCTATATATGAGAATGTGCTTGAATAGATGAGATTTTTCTTCTCCTTCCCTAATGGATGTCTAGATGTCATGGACCCTGTTGAGAAGTTATATGTATATTGAGCTTTAATGAGCACACTTGATGAACTATCTCTGCCTTGTTTGAACAGATCAAAATGGGTTTTGGGATATAAAAGAATTGCTCTTGTGAATTATTACAAATGAAAATGTGTTCTTAATGCAGGATTAAGAATTTGTGTTACAAACTTACTTAATTGTGCACTGACCCTTTCCTTGCTAGGTGAAACTGTCTCTAGGTCTGTTTTTGCTACCTTGTGTATAAATGGAAATTGGTGGAGTCCATATACATTTAGGCCTAATATTCTAGGAATTTTCTCCATACAGGAAAAGACAATGATATTTCTGATTTTCAAAAGTTGTGATATGACCAACAGGCTAATAATCTGGCAGTGTGGGAACTGTAAGCTTGTAGAAGGACTGTACAATAGGTTTTTTACATGTATATAACCATTTGTTGCATTTATATGTCATCTTTCCTACAGGAATCCCAGAGCACTCTCCCCCTCCCAAAAATAGCGTGATGAAATAAGATCAGTCTGGAAGACAATGACTGGGTTAAAATAAATCAATAAATTTCATAACTGAGCAAATATGTAGATCTCAGTTCTTTCAAATGTATCATTACTAGAAACAGTACTCTGGTTATTCTCCAATGTTAGGCACCTTGTTAATTCTTCACTCCATTTGGAAAAAATGCAACAGCACAGCATCCTAACTTGATGTAGAGTATATAGATCTAAAATAATGTGTTGATATCCTAAAAAAAGCTTATAAATATGAAGTTTGGTACGGTTAGCTAGAAATTGAATACTACAGTTATGCTGTATTTTGCATATGCTTCACACTAAGATGTTCATCTGAGCCAAATAGCTTAATACAGTAGGGGAGCAGATGCCAAGAATGACATTCTAAATTCAGCTGTTGTGAATCTTCATAAACAGTTCCTTGGCTAAATATGACTAAGCTTTGCAAATGTGCTTGTTTTCACCTGATGTTTTCTTAGTATCTACACTGGGAAACTGTTGGCTAAATTACAGTGATGGATGGTAAAACTGTGACCAGCTGTTAGGGGTATGGAGTGTTTCTGATCTGATTGGGAAGAGTGGGAGTAGAAAATCCTCCACTGTTACCTTTCCCATCTAAATTAGGCAGCACCTATTTATCTACAGTACTTGCATTTTGTATGCTTTTGAACTGTTAGGTTGGCAGAAGCTGGGGAAAGTAATGGGAGCTCACCCTGTTAGACAGCTGTGCTTGGGTCTCAAACTCAAACTGCCTACCTTCCAGCTGACAATCCCAGCATTTTAACTGCTTGGCAGCATCGTTTGTCCTTTCCTGGAAACATTCCCTCAGCGTCCATCCAATATGGAAAAGATGGGACTGTTTTAATGAGTCACAAACAAGTTAATGCTCCTATGCATCTGAATACCTCTAAATCAGATCTGAAGCCCTGAACAGCTTGTACTGAATGGCAGTGAGAAAGTAATAGTGGGGTTTGCTTTCCTACTCATCCTGAACTATAAATATACCCTGGAGATTTATTAATTACTTATGCATGTGTCCTGTGTTGCCAAGGCTTTTTTAAAAAAAAATTCTTGATTCATGACAATGCATGAACAGACCTTGGTTCTTTACCATGACAGCCTTACTTAGGTAGAACTTTAATTATCTTAGCTATTCTGTGGCTGGGTTTGCAGAACATGCTAGCTGAGGATAAAGCAAGTTTAGTTAAGTTGTTTGTGGTTTAATATTGGATCCCATCTGTTGTTTTGAAATGATGTTTATAAGCTATCATGACAGATCTGTATTTGAAATAGCGTACCATACAGTGAATGCAGCGTTGAGTTTGTTAATCTGGGATTTGGATTTAACATGCTACATAAAACTGCTTATCATATTCAACAATGCTGCATCCAAAACTAAATTTCCAGAGAGCACAGCACAGATTGCTTGTGCATATTCAAATACAGTTGTTATGCACTACTGTATAGTAGGGTGCTTATCAATTATCAGAAAGTGATTTATATGAAAATGGAATATTGGCATATTTAATATCCAGTATTAGAAATTTAATAATCATATGATAGGATACTTGAGTGCTTCCCAAGAGAAATTGGAATGGGGGGAGTGCTGTAGTTAAAAAGTATATCATCATAGGTGGTATGAAATTTCAAGTCACTGACATTGATGGATTTCCATTGGAAAAGGAAAAGCTTCCTTTCTTCATTGGGTTGATAATACAATTAGAAGACATGGCTCATATTTTTTATTGATTTTATTGTGATTTCTTTGTTTGATTCTTGTGAGCCAACCTGAGTCTTGGAAATTGGGTGGCATCCATGTTAAATTAAGACAAACAAGAGCAAACTTTAAATATATTTAGAGTATCAGAAATGAACACAACCCCAAAGTTTTGCATGCAGATCTACCATTACTTGTCTCAAGTGGCGTATTCTAGTAGTATAGCTTAAGGTTGGGAGAAGAAATAATATTGTTTAACAATTAGTAATCAGAAGTCTGCTATCACTCAGACTCTTGCAGTAGTTCCAGATCTGCCATCAGTTCAACCCTCTTGGATCTCATTTTGTCAGATGTCTGCATATAATTTAATAGGTAAAATGGTGTTTATTCTTTTCCTCACTTCCCCTTTTCTACAAATTTTAAATAATGGGACCAAAATGTCATGAAATTCAAAAGCTGTAATGTGCAGAGCGAACATGCTTCTAGAGATTAAAAAATTCCTGTTTGTGGCAGACCTTCAAATCATCTATATAATGTGAATAATTTTAATTAATTTTCTCTTTTAGCTATGTTATTTATTAAGGTTTTACCTGGGTGGTTTTCAGTTCTAAGATTAGGATCATATTAATGCATTTCTACTATTTTAAATTATTCTTATCTTCATCACCAGTAAATTTCTACAGCAATAATTTATTTTCCCATCTTTCCTCTTCAGGTAAAACATCTCTTGCTCACCAGTTCATTGATGGGGAATTTCTGGAATGCTATGACCCCACAGTGGAAAGCAGTAAGTTCTATAGTTATGCTTTCATTAGATATAGCTCTAGTTTTCCTTGCTAGGGAGAAATGTGGGCTTGATCAATAATAAAGGTGGTTTATGTATTTTACATTCTAGAATTGTGTCTGAAAGAAAGATGATCCCTGATCCTCAAAGGGATTGTAAATGATCCCTAATCCCCAAAGGGATTATAAATAGGGAGAAATGGGCATATCCTCTGTATGCCCCACTTCCCTACCTTGTCAATATATAATAGCCAACTCCCCCTAAACCAGTCCTTGAGATTCTTTTCCCCAATAAATGTTTCCAGCACATCTAAATAGATGCTTGCAGATGTATGTTTATGTGTATCTGCCAGCACCTATTCCTCATAAATAAAAGCCAGGATTCAAAATAAATATATACACATTGAATTAATAACTAATTCCAATTAATTTGTTATAAAATAAGATGTCCCAGTTATAAAGTTGATTATCCCATTTGTGGGATCTCCTTCCAGCAGAGAGTAAACATAATGGAGATGGGATAAGGAGACAGGATGGCTACTATATATTGCAAAGGCAAGGGAAAAAATGGCATGTAGGTGGAGATGAAGGGAAGATCCCAGGTAGTGGACAAGGAGAAGAGAAAAACAAGAGCAGCTCTGTTTTTCTCTTATGTCTTACCCCAAAGAGTTCCATTCACAGAACCCCTCCCAGGGTCTTATATTCAAGGGTTCTCCAGCTTTTCAGCAGCAGGGTCTGTAGCCACTTACCCCTTCATACCACGTCTTTCTTTCATTGATTGTGGGGGACCTCCTGCCCTACCTTGCAATTCACAGGTAATAGTTTATTTATTCACATAGTAGAAATGTCCACAGCTGCAGAGTCTGCAGATGATGATTTTTGTTTGATTCAGTTAATGTGAATAACATGTTTTAAGAATTATGTGGGTGCATTTTTGCAATCTCCCTTAAAAATACAAACCATATCAAAATGGCATATAATAATTACAGCTATAAGATTATATTCTACGACTATTCCTACAACAGGAAATTGTTATTCATACTTGAAGTAACTTTCCATAACTAGGTGCCTTCCAGATGGGTTGGGAGTACAGATCCCAGACTTCCCAGTGGCTGGGAATACAGAAAGAAGACTTGGGGATGACTCTGCTAGCATATATAAAGGGTGGGAGCTATTGTCTGGTCATTCAGACATTATTTCATTGAGCAGGAATTACTGTCTGGGCCTGTATCCATTAACGGGGAACTAAGTAGAGTCCTAGGATTGCTTTTGTATAGTCAAGCAGGATGTCCTAAAAAGAGGAAAGAACAAAATCAGATAATCTTTCATGCAGATGGCAAGCATTTTGTTATTTCTGTTGGGGACAGTCTGGTATTGATCACTGAGAAATCTGACATGTCGTGTCCTTTTATTCTTCTTTTATTCACACTCCTTGCATCTTCCAGATGTTTAAATTCTTAGAATCTAGTACATAGGAAAGGAGAGCATTCTCTCTTCTTGCCCATTCAAAACAATTTTGAACAGGGGATTCTGGCTGACATAGTGATGGCAAAGCACTATGATGTTTCGAGTATCAGAGAGCTAATTTGCTTCCTGTGACTAGAAAAGAATGAGATTGGTTATAAATATAGGATTCTAGCACTAATATCTGTCCACTGCATATTTTTTGCTATAGGACATATTTCATATTTCTCAAATTATACTAAAATCAGACAAGTTTTGAGTCTGGGGCAGAATATAAAGCTTCAGTTAAAACATCTTTGCATATTTTTTTTTCTTCTGATTAACAGAGATTCAGTAGTACTGCTGTACTCATTTCCTGCTTTGCCACAAACTCTTTCCCCTGCACGCTGGTCCTTTCCTGTTTTTGTAGGGGGTTGCCCTTCCCACCCATTTTATTCAAAGAACAAATTTAGGTTGTTGGAAGGCAGATTCACTGATAAATCTGTCTGCAATCTGCTGAAATAGGTTAGTTGGTTTCTTATTGTTTAGGGCACGCGTATCCAACCTGCAGCCCTGGACAGCTAATAATGCAGCCCAACAAGATAATAAGGAATGTTAAAAAATAAAGGAAGAGTTTATTATCTGTTTGTCACTCAGCCAGATGTTTAGACTGGATTTGGCATTTTTGACCACCTACTGAGTCCTTCCCAAGGACCTGGGGATAGGCAAATGCTGTTCTTTGATGTTGTTAAAGGTATCTTTACAAGCTCCTCCAAGTAATGCTCCCTTTTGCAATTGTCTGATGGTGAATTTGTCAGTGCTGATAGAGTTCAAGTGGTGCTCCAGTTGTTTGGGAATTGCACCCAAGGCGCCTATTACTGTTGATACTTGATACTATCTTTGCTTTCTTTTGCCACAGTCATTCTATTTCTGTTTGCAAGTCTTTGTATTTTGTGACTTTTCTCCAGTTCTTTCTCTTCCGTTCTGCTTCATTAACTATATTATATATTTTATATGCAGCCCAAAACAGCCCAGGCTTAGGACAAGGATTACTCATGGGAAGGAGAAGGTTTACTTACTGAAAGCATTTACTGGAGCACAACTTGTTTAGCAATAAATTGTTAAGAGAGTTAATTCGTGTGTACTTTTGCCCAATAAATTCTGATGAATTGAACATTACTTCTATAGGTTGTCAGGAATGTTGGAAAGATATTCTTTGGTACTGTTAGACTGCCTCTCCATTGAGCAGAGTGCCACATCATAATTTTGTTGCTGAGCTTGGGTGTGACACTCAAGCCCCCTTCAGGATGTGCCATTATTTTCAATATGACCATAGAAAATTATTAAATGTAAGAGTAGGTGTATTAATTTAATATTTCATTTTAATTAAATGGGATACCTTCTGGAGGTGTTGGGCAATTGCCTCATTGCATTGTGCCACACCAAAATGTGTGGGCCCTTGGGAATTCTTATATAAATCCTTATAGCTGACAAGTTGGTGTGTGGTTTCTGCTGAAGCCTTACATAATTGACTGCCTCGCATTAGCTGGAACTAAGTGTAGCAGATTTCTACCATTATTTATAAACAATAACTGCAAACAATTGCTTTTGGAGGGTGGAGCAGCAAGAGGTATTAGCAAAACACTTCTTTATTTACATTTGTTTTATTTGCAGTATTTAGAGTGTCTCTGTTGGATGAGAGACTTCCTAATGACTCTCATCAGAAGAAGGTGCTGCTAGCTTCCCCCAGTCGAACATACTCCAGATGGGTTGGGGAATACACTCTCCATTAATCCTTAATTAGTATTAAGGGAGCTTAATCTAATTAATTTGAATGGAGCTAGCCTGGGAGTGTTCGTTTCCCCAGTTCAGATAAATCTGTGCCAGTTTGGTTGTAAGAGAAAAAATAGAATGAGTGCAGACTTTGGGAAAGAATGAAGATGCCTACCCTACAGGTAGTCCTCAACTTGTAACAACAAATGGGACTAGAATCTCAGTCGTTGAGCAAAGTGATCATTAAATGAAACACCCATATAACCACTTCTCTCAACAACTGCAATCCCAGCTCTTGCAGCTGTGATCATTAAGCAGAGCATGGGGATGCTTCGAAGACTGGAGGAGGCCCTGAAAGCCTCAGCTGGCTACAGGGACCATCGCACATGCAAAGCTGCCATGGGCTAGGAGAACTGGGCTGGCTACAGACCCCACTATTGTGGGAAAAGCTGCCACAGGCCTGGAAGTCTCAGCCATCTACAAATTGCTCAACTTACCTTTGTGTTGTTCTGCAGCCGCTGACACATGTGGCCAGTTGATGTAACGCATAGCCTATCTACAGAGGCCATGTTGCGCCATTCTGCAAATGGTGCCATTTTTGCAATTGGTTGGAAGGTTCTGCAATTTACACGCATTACTAGGCTCTGTAACCAGCCAAGACCTCCTGGATGTAGTAGGGTGAGGAACATGATCTTAAGACCTAGTTCTGCACTTCTGGAAAAAGTTCAGCTTCCCTCTATGTGTGGAAGGGATCATCAGTGGAGTGCAGAAATGGAGCTGAGATTTTCATGATTTAAGGATGTCAATTCCCCTTGGCCAGCAACTTTTTCAGCCAATCCTCAGAGATGAGAGGACTCTCTTTCAGCAGGCGGCAGCTTCTCTGCCAGCTTCTCCTCTGCCTTTCTGGGAAAGCTGGCAGAGAAAATTGCAAATGGTGATCACGTGATTGTGGGTCACCTGACAACCAATTGTAAGTGCAAACAGGTTGTCAGTTGCCTAAAATACAGTCATGCGAATGGGAGGGGGACAGTGCAAGATTTAATGGCAGCCAGAAGTGCTTTATGGGCTGTAAAGCATCTTTTCTGAGGCTGTTGTAATTCCAAATGATCATTAAATGACCAGTTGTAAACTGAGGACTACCTGTAGTTCTAGACAAAGCTGTCTCTGGCCAAAGGAAAAACTGAGGAGTCAGAGGAATCAAAATGACTCAAGTGGAGAGCAGCTCAGGATGTTTGCTTAATTTTAGGAATGGATCAGGGAGGCTCAAATAACACCCCTCTCATCTACTTTCTTCCTTCCCCTTTGTTTTAAGCTTACAACAAAATGTTGATGGTGGGAAAGGATGAATTCCACTTGCAGCTTGTGGACACTGCAGGACAGGTAAAATAAAATATTTTTACTCCCATTTCACATACAAATGGGAGTATAGCTTCCCTGCTCATTACCTGGGATAAGGTTGCATTTTAATGCTGGTGATTTGTTCCTGAATTAAAATTTCCCCAGCCAGTGTCTTTCAACAGACTCATGAAGTGATAACAACTTTCCTTATTCTCTTTTTTCCTAGGATGAATACACTATCTTGCCTCACTCTTTTATCATTGGCATCCATGGCTATGTGCTGGTCTATTCAGTCACATCTCTCAGAAGGTAAGAGGGCATAGATAGAGCCTGTTTACAGTACAAGATAATTGAACAATGAAGTCCTGTAGCCTGATGAAAACATAGGAGTTGCCTGAATTCATAGGGTTCCTGAGACCGTGAAGTCCTTCCCTTAATACTTGCAAGTCTGTGGAAATGGATTTGGGAAAGAATTAAAGGCTTGAAATAAGTTTTATTAGTTGCTTTAAGCTCAGGTTTATCTGTCTGGAATTCTGTGTTCATATATCACCCTGTCCTGTTTTTCAGTTACCTTGAAATGCTTCCTCAGCATTTATTTTTTGTTGTTTTCTAATCAAAAGCATTTAGATTCACACTATAATTGTTTCCTATACTATCATCCATAAGGGCCATTTTGGGGACAATGTTTTTAAATGTTCTACTTTTCTTTCAGTGCTTGGCTCACACTAAAGATGTAAAGAGCTCTTCTATTCTTCCCTCTTGCCTTTTCCAGTTTTCAGGTGGTAAAGTCCCTGCACAGCAAGTTATATGAAAGCAGAGGGAAGACAAGGTAAACATTAACATGGCAGCTCAGGAAGGAATGCAGTTCCTTCCCAAAGGAAGATATTCAAAAATGTTGGCATGGAAAAAATCCTTGCCTGAAAGGATGTGGTGGAAAGAGATTCAGAGGCTTGCCATGTCCATATAAACGTCTGGATATATTAACTTGATTACTTTATCCCAGGTTTTGTCCTAGAAATAGAGTCCAGACCGAACAATATTTTTGCTAGGATAAGTCACTTCTAAATTATGACACGTTTTAGATTTATATAAAACAAAGCTTTTGCCTAGAATGTAGTGGTATCGATAAGAATTGGATTCTGTACACATTTCATTTCTTCGTCTAGGGCATTGTTTCTCGATCTCTGCAAGTTTAAGATGTGTGAACTTCAACTCCCAGAATTCCCTAGCCAGCATGCTAGCTGAGGAATTCTGGGAGCAAAAGTCCACACATTTTTAAACCTGAGGAGGTTGAGGAACATTGCACCAGATGGATTGAGAAAGCCTTCCAATAACATCTTGTAATTAAAGTCCAGGTGCTTTTTTAAGAAACTGCAAATTTTTGCTACAGATCGTGGCCTGGATTAATGAGAATACAGTGGTGCCTCACAAGACGAGTAACTCACAGGGTGAGAAACTCGCAGGACGAGCAAAAATTTTAATCAAAAAA
>JANHZU010004437.1:44445-55381 GCA_032468055.1 Acrochordus granulatus
GGAAGGAAGGAAGGAAGGAAGGAAGGAAGGAAGGAAGGAAGGAAGGAAGGAAGGAAGGAAGGAAGGAAGGAAGATGTTAAAGAGAGATGAAAACCAAGAGAAGTGATGAATCATAGGTTTCTCAAGAAGGAAATCAGAATTCTAAAAAAACCTTGCATAACTATAGACATTTGCTGACCAATGACCAAATAAATATTGTTTGATTGCATAACTATATAGCACAGCTTTTTTTTAAAAAAATGGAGATGACAGAAAAGGGGGAAAGTAAATAGGCAGACAAACAGCTTCCCAAAACTTGAATTTGCTTGCAAAAATCAAATTAGCTGTCACTTATTTCGAATTAGCTTTTGTACTCTGATAATTTTCCAAGAATGCTATTGATAGCATTTTGAACACCTCTCCATTTTTAAGCCAGTGTTTGACATCCATATAGAAATCTATCTGCTGACTTCTCTTGTTCTCGCTTTCCATTGTTTAAATTTGCCTGTTGTGATATCATCGCACTGCCTGTTTCTTGGATGACCAGATGGGATTATGCTTAATCCTTATCTCAGGGAGGCTTTGAGCTTCTTATGTCTGAACTGCCTTCAATGACATCAGCCCACGAACAAATCATATTAATAGCCCATTGTCCCCACGTTTTTTTTTGGATTGAGAATACTTACGTGACCAATTCAGGATAGTTAAAGAAAACTCTCTCTCTCTGTGGGGGAGAGGGAGTTACCAAATAGTTTATAGGAAAAGTGAATATTCCTGTCTTTTCAAGAAGTATATATACATTGATGTCAAAGCTATTTTTGACTTATCGTTCCAACCCAATGGAATGCTTAATTCAGTTTTAATAGGTTGATCTTTCACCTGTGCAAGGAATGACAGAGGAAAGAGCAAAGATATTTGTGTTTTGGAGCCTTGGCAAAGCACTTGAACCCCATCCATCTCTGACAAAAGCAAGTAACTTGGGTACTAAATAGTTTGCTGTTAGGTATTTTCCCTCTACTGATCGATTGTAGTTTCTGGAAGGTTATTACAAGCACTGGGGTTTAGCGCTTTGGGGTGATCTATCAGTTGGTCATCACTTTAAAGCATTTGGAACTCAAGTCATGGATTATAAGAAAAGATAAAAATTGAAACAGTCATTCAAAGCACCACCGCCTGTCAAAATGTGCGTGTATTTGTGCACACCACGGGCAGAGGCAGCTGGCTGATTGAACGCATCATTTCTCTTAAAAATGAAGACACTGACTTTTGTTTTCGTGGGACTCAGCTGTAGAAAACAATTCAGAGTCGGTAGCAAAATTGCAAAAAATGCAAACTTTCTTAAAAAGACAATTGGACTTTTATTATTAGATGTAACCGGAAACCATTTTGACTCCTATCCAGGAGCCTTTCACAATTTTTATTTTCTTTTTTTCTTTCTCCATTTTTTGCAATGTTGTTACAAATCATGACCTGGATTACTGAGAATATACATAGACAACTCAGAGTAAGGTGACCAGAATTTTATTTTGGGGAGGTAGAAAAGGGTGAGAAGATAGAGAGAGAGCTCCCAAGGAAACAGAACAGCCCAAAACTGAGGCTGGAGTGAATTGGCTTAGTCTGTGTCTTTCCAAGTGAGGGTGGGGCTGTCTTCAGAAGTTTTTTCATATCCAAATGCAAGTTGCGCTCCATAAAGCCAGTGGTGACTTTCTTCCCTCAGATAAATAAGTAGCTCATCACATGAGTCCATCATCTTCACATGATAGATCTCAGGTTCATTTGTCAGTGTTTCATTTGTTAGGGGAAAGGTTTGCGGTAACTCTAGCATGACAAACCAGTCATTCGTCATCTTGAGAATGTACATTTCACGAGACAGATGCTGCCAGAAGCAATCATCCCAGAAGTGGCAAAATGTCATCTTCTGCCCAGAGATGGACCAAGCGCTTTCCAGTTTGGAAAGAAAGGCTGTTTCACTAAGGAGAGATGTAGATTCCATTGGCTGATGATGAACTTACCCAAATTCACAAAATCTGCAACCATAATGCTTCCAAATATTTTGCTAATCAGTAACATAATTAGGAACATGAATCATCTCTCATAGTTCTGAATATTATTGAAGGCCTCCCACAAACGTCATCTGAGGACCCAACACTCTTGATCTTGGAACTGACCATACCTGTTTCTATAAAATGGTAGGGTTGAATCCTGTTTGCTTACATAGATTTCCTCTATTGCTTGTTGTGAATGTTTTACATCTTTGTTTCCTCTTTGAAGATGAAATTAGAGTTGTGGATAATCTTGATTTCCATTTGAGTCATGCCAAAATGTGCATATGGCTAACCCCTGCTATCAGTTCAAATATCTGCAAGATAATATGAATGGGAAGCAATTACTAGAGACCAATTTTTCCCCTCTTCAACTTGTTCTGGCTGTATCACTTAGGTTCTCTCAACCTTTTTGTGCATTTTCCAAATGTGTAAATAGCTTAATAAACAAAAGATTGCCCCATAGCAATTGCCTTGATTGGGAAAATAAATAACAAGGATATCTGAGACATCTCCCAGAGGAAACTTCCTCATCAAAGAAAATAGATATATGACATTGTGGCTTCTCAAAAGAAAAAAAACACCATAAAATGTTTTGATAAGAACCCGTGGCCTTCTCAGACAAGAGCTGTTGGCCACTGCTGTTAGAAAATGTGATGGATAATTGAGGTATCATCAGAAGATCCTATTGATGCTGGAAACTAAATGACAGGAGGTGAAAGTCTGCTGGAACCTGTGGGGCAAGGAAACACAAAATTTGAAGCTATCAGATGGATGTTTGCCAAACGTCTGCTCCCTTAAGAGAGTCCAAAGAAGGTCCAGTTGGCAGAATTTTCCCATCTTCTCCTCCATTTTCTCTTGAGCAATGTTCTGGAACCACATTAAGTCATGGTGAGAACATTAAAATGACAGTCAGTGTCTTTTTTTAAAAAAAAAATTTGTGTAGTAATATTGAAATGATGTTTCCAATTATGAGAAAGCTTTTTGTGTATGTGTGAGAAATTTCTCCCCAGGAGAAATTCAATGAAACAGATTCTACATTCTGATTTCTATGCCCCAAATTCCAGGTTAATTAGAAGAAGGCTGAAAATTAATTTGGATTTGGAGTCTGCACAGTTTTGCATTGTCTCAGCTCATTTGCATCTTCTTTTCTTCCTACATAAATTAATCTGTACTGATTAAACTGTTCCCCTGACAGATAAAAGCTCCGCAAAACACAATCTTAATATGTTTGCCTGGATATAGATGATAATAGTTACTGATATATGCAAAGAGAGAGAGACTGATGCATGAACCCTGGTATAATCACTTTATGCAACTTTATGGGGAGACAATCCCATAACATTTATTTTCTTACATACTGTAAGAAGGAATAGTTTCAGTTATATATTTCTTATTATAGGAAAAAGAATCAAATACATGACTGGGAAGAAATCGTGTTAATTATGCTTAATTCTAATTATGTATCCTTGCAATTGTCTATCAAAAAATGATATATAAATAACAACCTTAGCAGAAACCAACCAACTAAGAAAATTCAAGTGGACAAGTGGACTTTGACAGAAGCAATTTACAAATTTTGAAGGGAGTTATTGCACAATCCTATCAAGATATCTTCTGTAACGTGGCACAGAATGTGCTTGTGCACATGGGTGGAAGAAATAGCTGGTGTGTCTGAAATTTGGTGAAGAGCAGAATTTGAGGCAATACAGTAGGTGAACATCTGATGTTTTATTCGAACTATGGGTATCTCTTTTAATGCACCTGATCATTACCAAGACAACCCTGCCTCTTTTTAAACCAATCTTTCTGTCCATACCTGATTCGCAGCTGGTTTGGATGGAGGGCACCTTCTCTATCGTTGGACCTAGATTGTAGAGCCTAATTTCCTCTTTCATGGAGTTCATTGTTTCCTTCTCTTCCAGCATTCCACAAGAAGGCCAAGACTTCCATTTCAGTGAGCAGCAAAACTGGCAAAAATTTTGCAAATTTTCTGATAAAGGCAGCTGGACTGAAGAAAGTTTGCAAATTGTGACTTGGATTAATGAGACTCCACGTAGACATTTCGGTTAGCGTTTTGCTTGCTGCTTGAACACTGTAAGAAGCTTTAGTTCCCTTTTAGTTGTTATCTGCTCTGCTTCCTTCTGCTTTTTGCAGACTCTTGATGGTTGTGCATCTGCTTGCATCCAGCAAATAAAGCAAAAAGGTCACATAAGCAGGATTGCCCCTGATAGGGACAGAATTATTCCGAAGCAGCCTCTTCTCTGGAGCTTTTCACTCCTTTCCTGACCTCCTCCTCAGTTTATCTCATCTCCTTTGAAGACATTTTATCAAAGACTGCACAGAACTTCTGCCATTTAGTGAGTCCACCTCTTTCTCTTTCTCTATAATTAGAAACTTTTCAATTTAAGCCACTTTGACAAGGTTCAGACATTGGATCCTTGATTAATTGGACTGTCTTCTTCTGTGCTATCCAATATCTCAATACTTATCCCTAGCAACTCTTCTTTGGAGGAAGCCCTGAATGGGGCGTCGCTTCTTTGACTGCCCTAGAACTAGTGCAATATAGCTGTCTTGTGTATAAATGCCAGTTCCCTTGGGGCTGTTTTAATGTTGAAAATGCGGAGTATATTTCCTATGAAATAACTGTTAGCACTAGCTATGAATTACAGAGTATCAGCAAACCTAGAATTTATACAGTTGGGAAAGGTGTCACATTGGTCTCGAGACTTCTTTTACTACTATGTAAATTAGTGATTAACAGGAGCATATCATAAAAGATTGAATTTGATAAATCCATGTGTTGTTTAATTTCGAATCTACCGTTAGTCTTTTTTGTATCATGAAAGGCAGCCTTGTTGTGGGTGTTCTTATAAAATGATTGATAAGATAGAGGTTGGTTTTCAATTGACTGCCATACAGACCCAGTTAATTCCCCCAGCCATTCGGTATTACTATAGGATGTGATTTCACTCTAGCATCTCTTTCTGTGAAGGTAAACATACATTATTGTTTTGCAAATGAGTATGGGGCTTAGGTGCATTGTAAGAAGCATTCTGGAAATAAAGATGGTGCTACAACTTGTGTTTTGATTTATAGTACGCCAGGTTTCCATTTTACCTTGTCATGCTTTCAGTGTAAATATTCTATAAAAGTGAATTAAAATTTTCTTTTAAATGAGATTTCTCTATTAAAATCAAAAACATGGGGGGCAGCATTGGACAATATAACAAGGATTGGGAGAAAATGTCTGTGCTTTGCTTTGTTACTGTAATTAAGTCCTTGTTTTCCCTTATGGCATCAGCCTCCTAATTAAGGCTCCCTGTATGTTCTGATTTATGTATATAAAAAGAGAAGGAAAGACTTTCATATAAAAGGAGTATATATTATAAACAGAAAAATAATTGTGGTAGCAAACGAATTTCAATAATAAGTCAATATGTATTTACCTAAACAAATAAATAGAATGACCATGGGTTAGCAAAAAAACCCCAAAGCAACGGGAACAGGAGCAACTTCTGATTTCCTGCCAGCTACCCCACTGACTTTCCTGGTGGGAAGCTGGCAGGGAGTATTGGAAATCAGGATCACATGACTATAAGGATGCTGAAACAGCCACAGCTTTGTGAATAGAACTGATCTGAATATTGTGGAAGTTTCAATCCTATAGGAGTAGTGGGTCCTGGATTTTTTATGCATCCTTTAAGTCAATAGATTTTAGGTAACTTAATTCAAAAATTATTGTGGTATAATGCACTATTTGGGCTACTTTGAGGGTACAAACAACTAGATAACAATGAGAATTTTACAAGATTTATATTCGCACATAGTAACCATAGTTTAACAAGCCACACAACATGGCTTATGGATTTAACAAGCCACATGTTATGGGCTAGCATAATATGTGGGCCAAGTCATTGATGCTACTCCATTTTGTAGTAATTGCAAAGGAGGTTACCATCATCATAAAAACTGAAGCAGAAACTTGAATTCGCCTTTTTCTCCAAGTTGCCACTAAGCTATTTGTTCTGCTATTTCAGCAATGTTATTCTGAGCCTGGCCTCTTGGTCATGGGCTACTGCCTATTTTAGTCATAGTAGCACATTAGGCCTGTGTCTAATGGAAAACACAAACACAAGTACACTTGTGCATGTGCAGTTGTTTTAGGAACTTGGCCAATGATCTGCCTTGCTGAGCACCCAAAATTGAAATAGCTTTGGGTTGAGGCATCTTTGATTCTTACTGTGCTTTCTCCTGCTGCCAAAGTTAAAACTTATTTGGTACTAATTGTGTCAATTATCTTATTAGCAACACGGGAGTGAGCCCCTGCCATCCAGGTTTTGGCTTGCTTTGATGTATAAACAGCCTCAAACAGTACCCTGAGAACATGCCTGAACCCCACTTGATTGCTCCCAATTCTGACCCAAAGAAGCTCTGGAATAGTTGATTGCAGCCATCCCTTTCAGGTATGGTGAGCTCCCTGTCTTTAGCTAGCATCTTCCTTATGTATTATGCTGTGCTTGCTGCACCCAGTCAGGAGACCACTTGTGCTCTCCCATATTCAGATAAATCAGAACAACAGTGCTATTTTTCTGAGTCAGTAGGGGGCAACTGTTAACCCTCCAGATGGCTGAGTTATTATTACCAGCATTCTTTTTCATAGGCTGTACTCGGAGTTGCACTTCAACATTTGCAGGTCCCCAGATTCTGCATCCCTGCCCTGTTTTGGAATTGGATATGTCCCAAGGGCTACTGTGTTCTATCTTCATGCCAAGAATTAGAATTTAGGGCATAGAAATGCAAAGTAGGGATAGTTTCATTCTAGAGAGACTACAGCCATAGTGTATTAGGGAAAAATGGCCCTGGGATGTTAAGAGGAGAGAGGAGGAGTGTCATACCCCTTTCTCTGTGTCCCTAAGAGCTGGAGGATACTTTTCTCGTATGGGAGATTTCATTGTTGGATCTTCTTATAAATGACGAAATCAATTCACTGACTGTACTGGCCCTTTGCTTTCTGGAACCATGATGCTCTTCTCTCATTCTAAGCACACTGTTGTCTGCTTAGAATCCATAATTAGTATTATTGTACTAATACTGTACTCTGTGCAAGGATGGAGATAGTCCATCTGTTAGCAACAAGTGTACAGTTTTTTAGAGGGTTGGTGTACCACTTCATTATTACCCATTGGGCAGGATAACAAAATGTTATCACTGATTTCCTATCGCAATATGGGAAAAGATACAGAGGTGGCATTAGTCTCAGAATACTGAGAAGAGTCCATGACAAAGTGGTGGTAGGGATGGGGTTCTGCAAACTTTATACTTGAAAAAAGTATAACTAATGCTTCCAGAAACAAGAATATCTAGAAAACCATGAATCCTATTATTTGAAACCATTCTTAATTTGTTGCTGCAGTAATAAATGGAGATGAGCCATCCGAATTTTGAACATGTGACCGTGGGGACCATGCAGCAATCATAACTTTAAGACTAGTCATAAATACTATTTGTTCAGTGCTGTCATAACTTTAAATAATCACTTAATGGATGGCCTTTAAGTGAGGATTACCTATAGGTTATAGATATGCATATTCAAAATTTGAAACCATAAGGATAATTTTTTGTTTTAGGTTACATATATATACATTAAAGTTGAAGGCTATGTCTTCTTACTAGTTTTGGATTTGCCTTTTGTGGTAAATCCATATTTCTACTGTACACCAAGGTCCTAATTACTCTCCATTTGTAGATGGGCAGATAGTTCTCTGCCAACCAAGAGAACAGATTAAGTAGCTTCCTTTATTTTCCATCTTATAATTTTGTATTTCAAGTAACATGTTAATAATAAAACAGAACAAGAATATAGAACTTTCTGTTACTGTAAAGTAACCATGAAAAGAAATAGATTAAGCCAAAACCAAGTAACATTTAGCTGACTGAGTCCAATATGGAAGCCAGACCTCTGGTGCAAAACTATATAGGTATACAGAAATAAGGATATTTTTTTGCTTCTAAAAGATTTTTCAATTATGATTCTCATGATTTTCACATTGAAATGATTTGGTAGTATCTTGCTCCACATCAGTATTTATTGTTCAAATGTGTTGCTGTATACTGTAAATAAAACAATAAACATGAAAAGCTGTTGGTGTGGATTTTTTATCACTGTGTAACACTTCTGAAATTCACAGAAATAAAACAAAAATCCTTTCTCTTGGATTTGTAGGAATGAGATCTCAGATCACATATCATATAACATCTCTACTGCTTCCCAGTAAACTTCAATAAATGCTTTCCTGAATATTTGAATAACCACTACAGATTTATCTTCAATAGGAAATTAAATGGCATTAGTTATACTTAACAACTTCAAATACATTTTTCAGCCATAACAACCATCTTCCCACAGAAGGCTTTTAGTCCTGCCCATGTTTGGGGTGTAGGCTTGTCCTGCACAAAGCCTGATGTGGACTTGACCCAGTGGAAATTGTATATCTTTGCCCTGTAATTTAGAAGTAAGTATGTGTTTTTTACTGGTATAATCTAGCATCTCAGCCCAAAGATGTTCTATAAGGAGGGCTTGCTGATGGTCATGGAGAAAAGTATCACCATTCTCTCCAGATGTTTTGGAATGCATTAACCCTGGATATATGGCTATTGATATTGAGAGCAAAAGAGACATTGACTCCAAAACAGGTTGCTTTTTTTCTGCTTTTAGAAAGCAAAGAGGAAAAAATAGATGGTACACGGTCTCAAATTATGCACATCACAGTCCGTTTTATGAGTCTTGATTTATAATAAAAGACACTTGAGATATATGGTAGTCTTAATACTAGTCAAGTATCAACTAGATCAAGAAAACTGCCAATCCTAGACAAAAAATGCAGGGGAGTTTGGTCTTCTGGTAACCAGTGAAGATAAGCATTTTGCATCTAGGAAGGAGATTACGTGTCTTAAAACAGATATAGACAGATGTTTCACATCTAAAAAAATAACATGGTGCCCTCTAGTGACTAAAAGTACCATTTAGTACTGTTATCAGTTTTGGTTGGGTTTAACTCTGTTGGGTTTGCTATTCCGATTATTTGGAAACTGGAAAGCAAAGTAGGTGGGGGGGAGACACCAGATGAGGAAGGGTAATTATCTTTACTCTGAAATCTACACATAAGATTAGTCTTAAAGATTTTGACAGACGTGTTGCCTTGTTCAGGCACTTACAAATCAGTCTTTTTGGATTGTGTGATAATCTTGAATATTCAAGTGCCATCATTTCAGGTATAAATTTAGATCAGCTGTCTTTTCACCTGATCCTCCAAATCCACTAGAGTAAAAGCAAAAAACCTTACTGGCTGGAAATTCTGAAGTTTAGGCATCATTCATTTATTTACCAAATTTATAGTCTGCCAATCTTTCTATCAGCAATGCAGGGGGCTTACAATAAAATAATTCTTAAAGTTCATCACAGCTGGCAAAGATGAAAAAATAATAGAGATAAGGTCATTGTTATAGTAGCAATAAAATAATAACTTGCCCATGTGCATGCCAAGATGACAGAATTCCAGCACAAATAATTTCACTACAAAATCAAGTACAATAAGTCTTCTGAAGATGCATGTTAAAGTTGGCCCTATGTGATATTAATGCAGTCAGAAAAATGGTATTGTCAGGAACCAAGTTAAGGCAGAATCTGGATCTAGAAATTGCAGACTCAAAATTATTTCAACATTTAATAAGTCAACATCAACAAGTTAAGGAAAATATGGAACTAGGAACCACAGACTTAAATTTATTTCAAAATTTAAGGCAGAATCTTAATGTAGTAATCAGAATTAAAACATTGAGAGATGGCTATTCAAGCTGAACTTGAACCTATCAGCATCTCACTTTGTAACTGATCCCCCTGTTGAACTGTTCTTATTGTTAGGGAAGCTTTTCTTCAGAGTCAGCTAGAATCTACCTGTCTGCAACTTGACTTGGGTTTCTGGTCGTAAAGTACAGAACTTGATTCCCCACCTGCGCAGAAACACCCTTCCAGGTGCTTGCCTTGTCACATCTGTTCTGAAGGCTAAAAGTATGTAAAATATCCATTTAAAAGAAAATATCCATTTGCAATTACATTCTGCAGTATGAAAACTAGGCAGGATCAGACTCCAGTTTAACCAAAGCTACTCTGGTTAAAAGTTACTTAATTTTGCTCACATGTAAGCACAAAATAGGATTAACAAAAGTTCTAGGCATTCACCTCTTGATGGTTGTTTTTTATTCATCCCTCCACAGATGTAGGGGGAAGAAAGATTAAACAGGTAGAGAAAGGGAGATTTCAACACTGATCTGGCTGCTGCAGATGTTTCTGTCTCTCTCTCTCTCACACACACACACAACCCTACAATCAGACAGCCAAAATGTCTGCTCCTGTTATAACCAGGGCAACTTCAATTTCAGATTTCTCTAATCACCTACCTCTTCACTATTGGGTAAGTCGTTTATTTAGAGTAGTATGAGTCTGACATGCCATGTGAAAAAAGCAGTATTGAAAGACATGTTCATTTCATTTTCTCGGTAAAGCTGCTCTCACCAGGTCAACAAAAGCAATCAAATTTGCAAAAGTCACATTAGGCTTCCGAGACAGACATATGCATACTATACTTACTACAGTGGATAAGCTGTCAAATATAGTTGGTTATTTCCTTAGCAAATGGACAGCAGGAGTGTTAGGCATATTTAATATTCTAAATACCTGTCCCATTTTAAAAAAAAATTATATTCCTAATTGTTCCCTGCATTTAAAAAGGCCTAAAAAATTTGGCAATTATTTGCTGCTTTTGCAGGACAGAATAAGTATTTTTGGCCCCAGAATTTAACCGCCTAAATTAGTCTCCTGCTTTTTGAAAAAGGCTTTGGGCCAGAGGTGCTTA
>JANHZU010004437.1:123543-136627 GCA_032468055.1 Acrochordus granulatus
CCTCTGTCAGAGCTCTCATCTTCATTAGAGCACACAAGCCCCCCAACCACAGCAAGGTGGTGCCTCACTGGGGGGAGGATGTTCTTAAACATGTACAAATGTACACGCTGTGTATAGAATCAACCTCTCTAAGCATGACATGGAAATAGATCTTATACAAGTAGTCTTTGACTTACTCCATTTGTTTAGTGACTGTAAAAAAATGATTTACAACCAGTCCTTGAACTTACCACCATTGAAGCATCCTCATGGTCACATAACCAAAATTCAGGACCTGTCAACCAGCATGGATTTATGATGTTTGAAGCATTTTAGGGTCATGTGGTCAGTATTTCCGACCTCCCTAGCCAGTTTTTGACAAGCAAAGTCAATGGGGGAAGTTGGATTTGTTTAATGACCTCATGATTCACTAAACAACTGCAGCGATTTGCTTAACAACTGAGGCAAAAAAGGTCATAATATTGGGCATAACTCAGTTAACAGCTGCCTTGCTAGCAAAATCAGTTGGATTTGATTTTGGCACCACCTAAAGCTGACATACTAGGGCTGAACATGCCAAAACTGAATCTGCTGCATGCTTTCTTCCACTAAAATGAGGCTGTTCCAGGAAATTTGGGCCTTTTTCTTCCCAATACAGGAAGAAGAAGATCAATGACGTGTTGCGAACAGAGGAATTCAGAATTTCCATGGAGAACTTCACCAAATTGCGAATTAGAGGCATTTATTCCAGAGAACAAGCAAGGAAGAATTACACAACTTGTCTAAGATGCTTTTAACAACAGATTTGGAATCAGCTACAGATTCCTGGGAACTAAAATAAAATTTCTAGTCTTTTTTAAATATCAGAGTTTATTGGGATAGTCTCTTCGAAGAATTTGAATCTTTTCTTCCTGGATTTTTTGCAACACAGGCTGAGATGCTACATATTTATTAATACATTTCTTTTGCTAAGCAACTTCCATTGTTTTCGCAGCCGCCTCACAATCTCTCACTCCTAATGATACTTTCCAAAATTGCAAAGAGAACGAACGAGGGGAAAAATTAAAGCTTCTTACTTTGAATACAAATTATCAGCTGGAAAATGTGCTACCAGACTTCTGATTTTTTTGCACAACTTGGCAATAGAAACCAGCATGCCTCTGTCGCAAAACACATACAAAAATAGCTCTGTTTTAAAGGAAATTCTCTACATACTCTGAATGTATTTGGAAGTTGCCAAACTGGGAAAAGCTGTCATCTTGTTCCCTCTCTTCTAACTTTTCCTAAGTAGAAAATAATTCTTTCAGAATTCTTCAAAAATAATTTTAAAGAGAAAGCCCTCTCTGTATAACAATACTATTTTATCAGTCCTTTTTGTGATGGTTCATTGGAGAAGACTACTATCTTGTATGCCAACATGTTCCAAACTTTGGACAAACTATGTCAAAATTTCCAGCTCCTATTGCAGCTTTTGGGTCATTTGCCAAAATGTGGTGCTCATGCTATTCACCTCTTTGGATGCTGATTTCTTTTGAGACTACTTTTGAACTTCCATGATACTGATTTGCTTGTGTTATATTATCTGTGTTATATGTGAAAGTACATATAGTCCTCAACTTACAACCATTTGTTAGCGACCTTTCAAAGTTACAATGGCACTAAAAAAGTGACTTATAACCGTTTCTTGCACTTATGACTGTTACAGCATCCCAATGGTCACGTGATAAAAGTTTGGGTACCTGGCAACCAGCATGTATTTATGATGGTTCAAGAGTCCCGGGGTCATGTGATGACACTTGCGATTTTCCCAGCTAGCTTCCAGAAAGCAAAATCAATGAAATAAGCCAGATTTGTTTAAGGACCATGTGATTCACTTAACAACTGCAGTGATTCACAACAACCATACCAATAATGGTCATAAAATCAGGATTGACTCACTTAAAAACTGCCTTGCTTAACAACAGAAGCTCTGCTCCCAATTGTGGTCATAAATGCAGAACTATTTGCATTACAACTTGCAAACAAGATAATAGATGCATTTTGGCTATGATGAACTGCTGAAAAAAAGACAGGATATCGATGTAATAGATGAGATGTGTTTACAAGTAGCATTTTTGTAACTAAAAAAGAACCTGGGGGAGACCCACAGGAAATGCAGAAAGGTCAACATTTTCCTAGGATTGTCTAGAAAACTACATGAAGGAGTCATGAAATCCACAAGAACTAAGCTTGACTCAAGGAAGTCTTCAACTTGGTCCAGCTCAGGTGGCCATAGATAACCAATCGTGACTGCTCTCCAAAAAGTTAAGCATGCTTGGGATTGAAAGAGAGACCACCAGGAAATCTCTTGGCTAGAGATAACACTGTCAAGAAAACAAATCTCTAACCAACAAGAAAAGAAGTCTAGTTGCCATAACTCAACCTCCAGAGCAGAAAAGATACAGCTTTTCTCTCTTTCCTCTGATTTATAGGAAAAAGTGACTGGTCAGACTTTTCCGAACAGGGAGTGGATGGGTGCAGTCCAAGCTAAAATCTCTATTTGCCTACCTGTGCAAAACTGTCTCAAAGCTAACTTATACTTTGACATCTCCATTCCTGAACAGTTGTAATTCTCTTCTATGGGATGTGATTCTCTTCTATTTTAAGTAGTAATTCTATTATAAGTTGTAATTAAGTTGTAATTCTCTTCTCTTGGCACAGTTGTAATTGACCAGCAGGTGACTGATGCTTTGGAATAATTCTACATGCTAAGCAGACCTGCACTTCTGCTCTTGCATTTATGAGATGACAGGTTAGAAGGTTTCAATAATAATGCTAAAAGCTACTTGTGGAGGCATGGAGGGTCTTCTAGATAACTGAGGTGATGGGAAAGATCCAGGCCCTGTAATCATTCATGAACTGGATGTATTGAGCTATAATTAACTGAGGACCAAAGTAAGGTACACTCCAGGAAACAACAAATACAGCTGGATTATTTTAAAATTACAAATCACTCGACCAATCTGGAAGCAAAGTTCTTAGCTGCTGCTGTTATGCAGCAAACTTTGTGGGTGCAATTCTTAAAAATTCATTAAATATGGAGCTTAATTGAGTATATGCATCATTTTCAGACAAAAGACTACAAGTAGTCCTTGATTTACAATCATTAATTTAGTGATGGCTTTGAAAAAAGTGATTTATGACTGGTCCTCGCACTTATGACCACTGCAGCATCCCCACAGTCACATGATTAAAATCTGGGAGCATGGAAACTGGCATGTATTAGGATGGTTATGGCATTCTGGGCTCATGGTGAGCTTTCCAGCTGGCTTCCAACAAGCAAAGTCAATGGGGGAAGCTGGATTTGCTTAAACATAACAGTTTAGTTAATACTGCAGTGTTTACTAAATTCCCATGGATTTAACAAGAGTAAGTTCTACCCAGACTAAGATTCTGTCATTATTTTCCAACATTGGACACATAATAACAAGACCCAGCTCTCTGGAAGAGTGCATAATGCCAGGAGAAAGAAGAAGAGGATGACCAGCGCAAGATACAGTAGAAAAACGGGCATCCTCAGTTGGGGATCAGGTTGGGGACAAATCACCATGGAGAAAATCTATCCGTGTGGTCGCTAAGTATGGACAATGATACATAATCAATGAATTTCCCCTTTGTACATTGTGGGTAGATACTGACATGCTATATCTTGATTCCAGGAAACCGTTTGAAATTGGTTCTCATGACATTCTGATCAGCAGCCTCTTAAGCATCATTTAGGTAACTGTTAGGGTTTTTTTACTGTGGTGCAGAACACAGATACAAAGACTGCATTTGGTTTTCCCACACAAGAACTCCTTTATTGCACAAAATTAAACTCCTATTCCTTATTTCAAACTTAATGCTCAGGAAATGCTTGCATAATAATCGGGTACCACTTCGGTGGGAGCTGGCCGGCTTCGGCGGGACGGATGAGGCGAGCGGCGAGAGGGCGAGCGGCGCAGAGTTGAGCAGCGAGGCGAAGGCGGCCCACCCTCCTGCCGGGGGCGGAGCAGAAATGCGGAGATGCCCGGAAGCAACATCACACCGGCCAGCAGGGGTGGGTGGGATTAGATTACACAAAAACTGTACAGATAATCTATCCTATGTAAGCCGCCAAGAGTCTTCGGAAATTGGCGGCATAGAAATATGTGTAATAAAATAAATAAAATAAATACTTAGTGCTGGGCAATTCTTTTTAAGAGAAGTATTCTGTCCAGTATCTTGGTAATTATTGTTTGGACCAGGGTTACAATCAAAACCCTTACACCTGTCCAATAGCAGTTCAGCATTTAGTGTACATTTTCAACAATAGTGTTAGTTGGCAGTTCCTAAACTTAAAGCACAGTAACTTTATTATTACATTTATTATTATGAATAGTGAGTAGACTGAGCATCAAAACAGTCATGATAAGAATAAGAAGCAGTAATAAAGATTTATAATTAAGACTTGTCAGGGTACAGATCTGTAGTTAAGCTAACTAGCTGTAGCAAGCTTACTGACTGAAGGTGGAAAAAACATTCCTTGCCATTATGATCACTGGTGCCTGCTTTTTAGCTCAGTCTTTGTCTTTTTTCCATTGCAAAGAGATTTTCAGAATTTTCAACTGATGAAAAAATAAAACACACGTACACATAAAATCTGGGGTAAAATCTGAGGAAGTGCCTTGCTTTCTAAATATCTAGCTTTGGCAGATTTGGGACTAGAATTTTTCTCAAACTCAACTTGTTTCTAGAAAAATGTTACCAGCCAGGGGCCCATCTTTTCATTTTAAGGAGTAAGGGTTGTTCAACTTTGGCAACTTTTAAGATGTGTGGACTTCAACTCCCATAGCTGGTTGAGGAATTCTGGGAGTTGAAGCCAACACAATTTAAAGTTGCTAAGGTTGGAGACTGCTGGAATAAGACATCCTTCCAAACATCCTCAAGATATAAAAATCAGACATCTTGCCCAGGTTTGGCCTCTTCATACTGTAACTAATGCCGTGTGCTGATTGACATGGTGTGCTTGTTCTCTACAGGCACAGAAGAGCAGATGGTGCCCAAGACCTCTCCAGAACCTACAGGTGCCGAGAACCCAGCCACACCCCTGGGGGAGGGGGTGCTCAGCTCCGACCTTGACAAAATCCCCACTGAAGGTCAGGCGGGTCTTTTGAACAGACCCTACTGTCCCCATCCCTCTGCCAAGCATCTGCTCTGTGGAGAGCAGCAGAGAAGGAAAGCTAGGTTTCTCTCCTGGCTTCTCTTCTGACTGCTAGAGAAAGGCTTGAGATCAGTCTAGGTGCTCTTGTATCCTGTGTTTCTTGTTTTTGCCTTCCTCATTCCCCATTCATGTTCTCACTTCCCTTATAATACAGCCTGCTGTTATTTGGAGACTATCAAGTTCCCTACATTACTGAGGTTGCTCCAAATGAACTTCACTACCTTCTGATTTCACTGTGACTTTCTTCTTTTTAACAGAGTTACCGAAAATGGAGAGCAAGGATGTTCAGCAGCTCTTTAAAGATGTTCTGGGTTCTACAGAACGAGAGCAGCAGCTTAATTCTGTTGGGGTAGATCGTGAAGCCAGAGGCATTCGTGATCCAAACTGCTCACAACTTGCCCAAAGAACTTTTCTTCAAGGTGAGCTATGAATACTGAGATATGGGCTGTTACACAAATTCTTACTTTCCTGAGATATTTTGGATATTCTACAAGAAAAAAAGGGTACTTGAATTGTAGGGGAATTTTATTCAACAGTTTGAAAAATGAATTAATCTAAACAGTGATTGATTGAAGATATTCTGGAGAGTGTGTTGAGATACTGAGTGGTTCATTTGGGATGCAGATTTGCACTTCCTGTTCTCTGTGCATATGTCCTAAGCAGCCCTTACCTTTTGCTTTAAGCTGCAGTGAATGCAGTCACTCCAGCTGACATACCATTAAAGATGTAGGTGTAAAATTTTTGCTTTGGGAGGTGATTATGGAACAGGAGTATAATCCTCTTATGCTTTTTGTTTTCTCTACCTAATATAACACGCAAAAAACATGGAAAGGCCTCTCTAGCTGTACCAAGTAAATTGAATGGAAATTGGTAGCATGACTTTTAGCTTACAGGTAGTGTTTGATTTATGACTGGGTGCTTAGAGACTGTTCAAAGTTAACGATGGACCCTGAAAAAAGGATTTACAGCCTATTTTCAAATCTCTGATAACTCATTGGGTCATGTGACTGCATTTTGGGCACTTGGCAACTGGTCCATATTTACAGCTGTTTGCAGTGCCCCATGGTTACATGATTGCAATTACAATGTTTTTGCCAGAAAATGGCATTTACTTGAGGGGTTAATTGTGGTTATCATAATAACTAATCGTGACTACATCTCTTGTACTTGTCTAGGACTCAGTCAGATGATGATTGCATTAATGCTAGCTGAAAAGTGCTCGCTAGGACAGTTGGTCAAATAAATGTACTTTCCCCATAATAAGGCAAAAAAGCATTATCTATTTTGTACACAGCACATATTTACGTGTTCTTTGATCTGTTAACTTTTGCAATTTAATTTTTAAGATAATTTCAGACCTCAATTGTTAAGCTCACAACTTCTTACTTTTGGTGATATTCACTAAGGTATCTAGATTCAAGCTCTGCAATGTTTCTATTCATTTATAGGTGGTGGTGCATCCCTTGGGCCACTACAGCCTGCTGTGCCCATGGAGAGTTACTCTGGAGTTTGCCAGTCCCCATTCCTTGATAACAAGTAAGTCACCTGCACAGCATCATCTCTTGGCCCAGCCCAGTCCTATCCCTTGACAACTCCCCCACTGTAACTTGCTATTAATGTGTTTCCCTATCTTCCTTCACTATCTTGTAGGGAGAGGAGTGGGTTCTTCAGCCCTGAGCAGTGTGAACCAGAGAGTCCTTGGGCCAGCAGTTCTGCAGCTTCCACACCAACCACACCGACCACAGAAGGGGAAAGTGATGGACTCTCATACAACCAGCGGAGCCTGCAACGTTGGGAGAAAGATGAGGAACTGGGAGAGCTTTCTACCATCTCACCTGTCCTTTATGCCAACATGAACTTCCCCAGTCTGAAGCAGGATTACCCAGGTTAGTTGTCTCTCATCCTTTCTTCCTTTGTGTTTGAAGTCCATCTTTCTTTTAATGATCTTTCAGTGAGATCTATAAAGATGGAAATAATATGTTTCCCTTGGGCTGTGGGACTTGTGCAATGTAATTACTTATGAAGGAGAAATATCCAGACACTGCTCTGTCTAGGCAGTTAAAAGCCAGTTCTGGTAGGAGTCCATGGTTGTTTGTAGGAATGTACTCAGAACAGCTGGTTTTGGATATTTTGGTCAAAAATGGTTGGGGGAGCAGTGAGGTTTGGAAAGAAGCTTTGGACACTGTTGGCTGTGAAAAGGCAGGGAAGGAGGACAGGGAAAATGCTGGGAAGACTGGGGAGATAGACCTGTGGGATATTAGTGATAGCAGCTGAGGGAGGGCACAAGTGTTCTGGTACATTAGTGATAGCAGCTGAGGGAGGACACAAGAAAGCTCAGCAGGGACAGGCTGGCCATGATACTGATGGGACTGTGGAGTGGTGGGGATAGTGGTAGCTGCATAATGTGCAGCAACCTTATTCTAGTCTATTTTTTAGTAAAATCTGAACCAAAGCATTCTGGATTTCATTTGATGTAAAATAAGTTGGCAAAGCCTCTGGAAGGTAATAAATGGTTCCAAGTTCCAAACAGAATATTTCCCATTTCATGCACACTTCTAGTATTTCTCATAATCTGTGAAACAAATTCTACTGTTTGTCTCACTGCTGAATCCTTGTGTTATTTTTATGTTTGCTACTGGTTGGTAATGGTTCTGAACCTCATTTGTCTTTTTTGTTGTATTTTCTTAAGCATTCTTCTTTCATCTATTGCTTTCCAGATAGGTTGAGCTTCTAATACCATTATGGCAGTTAAAAATCCAACACGATTAGCTGCCTGTACCAGAATACAGAATCTATTGTTTTCCAGATGTTGCATGGCCAATAATGAGGGATATTAGGCAATGCTGTATCCTGTAGTATTCTTGGGCTAACAAAAAGAGTTGGCTGTTTTTTGTTTTCTAGGATGCATTTAGCAAAGCTGTTTAGAAATATATGGATGGAACAAACAGAAATCATGGCAATATTGCCTGGGAAACAAGGCAGATTGTTGCAATAATAATAGAATTATGTTAGCTGGGTGAAACAAAGTGAATCTTCCCTAAGTGAACTCCTATGTCCAACATTTATAATAAAATGTTTCTATAGAATCTTTGGATAAAACTAACTGGCCTTGGCATATAGGTGTTTCCATTTCATTTAAATTAGTTGTTGTTGTTCCTCTCGCAGACTGGTCTAGCCGTTGCAAACAGATCATGAAGCTTTGGCGAAAGGTGCCAGCTCCAGACAAAGCTCCATATTTGGTAAATGGTCCATGTAAATATGAATTTTGAATTAGTTGTTTTATATAGCTTTTAAAAGTGAGTTTATGTTTTAATCTTATATTTAACAGAATTCATCAGATTTCTTAAGGGGAGAGTTTGTACACTGATATCTTTATATCAGTGAAACTCCAACATTTTTAGCACATTTGCTACAAAACATTGGATTGTAGAGTGTTTGTGTTCAGTCACCCACTCTTTCATAGATCCTATTCCATTTTTTCCTAATTGACAGCATACCTCCACTCCAAGCTTTCTGTTTTGAGGGTTCACTCCTTAACTGTTTTTTTTGTACTTCTCAAGCCTGATCGCCCTGAATCAGGCAATCCCAATCTTCCTTGCAAGCAGATAGCTTGTGTTGAGATCCACACTTGGAAAATGAGATTGTTAATACAACCCTGTGAGGGGAAGATAATTTGTTTGTTCCCAGAACCTATTGTACTTCTCTCACAAATAGAAGTAAAGCAGTTATGCTAGTCTTGAATTGCTTTAGGAGTGGAACAGATGAATTTCCAGAGCCTCTCTATTTATTAATTAAGAGAGTGACAGGCAAAATATGAATCCTGGTGATAGTGTTTCACTAAGAGGAGCCAGAGAGATACAATATGAAGAACTGAAACAAAAGGGCTTTCTTTAAACTATAGTCATCCAATTATTCTTCAGTCTTTGAAGGGTCTTTGAAGCCTGTTTGGCCTGCAGAAAGAGATCTCTAATAAAATCTTCTATTATAATAGTAGTCAAAGCTAATCAGCTTTGTGAAAATGGCAAGACCTCTCCTGTTCTATCTTGTTTGATGTTTTGTACAATATCCTAGTATTTCTTGAATGGAACAGTTTTGTGTTCTAATTTTCTCATATCCTTTCTTGTCTTCACTTCTGAAAACAGCTGCAGCCTCTGTCTTTTGCTGAGGTGTGCAACAACTGCACAGAAATCCATTTTTTTCTCTGTTGAAAGTCTGCACCAACCATGGCAAAAAAGTAGAGCTAATCTTTATTGCCTCCTTTGCAATAGATATTTACAATATTCAAGTTTGTTTGACGTTGTGTAGACAGACATCTGATTTTTAAAATGTTAAAATCATTCTTTTGACAATTTGTTTTGGATTCTAAAAGGATACTACATACTTAAAGTGTTTTAGAGTGACTAGAAAAATACATAAAAGTTTATAGAAACAAAATATTTTAGCTTTTTCTTTTTTCAAGTGTTCTGAATTGATAGCCATTATCATAATCAGTTATATATTTTATACTATACAGACCTATGTATTTTAATTATTTGAAAATAGTAATTTTTGTGACTTATTCAGTAGTATTGAGTGACATGGGAGAAGGTGTGGGGGAGAGATTTTTCTTTCTTTTACTCATTCTTATTTCTCTGACAGCAAAAGGCCAAAGATAACCGGGCAGCCCACCGCATCAACAAGGTGCAGAAGGTAGGCAAGGCAATAGAAAAATGAATTGGGACAGATTTAGACCAGGGCAGGCAAATTATTTTGGGGAAACTAGACATCACTTGCCACAGTAGCCATTGTCATAGTGTATGGAATCTTTCTTGTTGAGATTGTATGTAATTCTGTGTCCAGAAAAGCTTCAGTATGTGTTAACCAAATTTAGAGGGAGAAAAACTTAAATAATTTAAATTATTTCTTAACACCATCAACTGAGGCTGTGTTCCAGATATTCCTGTCTTCTCTGACTTCCCCTAGAAGTATAATGATGCATTTTTGGGGGCAGCTTCACTTTATATAAATTTTTTACACATAGTTCTGTGAAAAATTATTCACCCTCTTTTCAGATTTTTGAAAGTTTTGCATGTTATAGAATATTAATGAAGTTTCACATGAATCTTATAAATATATAAAAGGAATTCTGAGTAAACACCAGAGTAAATTTTTTTTGTCTTTCAAAAACATAAAAATTTTATCTCAGATGTAATGTGCCAGAAGATATTTCTAAAGATCTCTGTAAAAAATTCAATTTTTTGTCAATTTTTTATCAATTGAGAAAAGCTTGTAAAATTATTTTGAAGCTTGGGAGCTCTATCATTTGGCAATTGGGCACTTGTCTTGAATTGGAGAAACATTTAGACATTTTAAACATTTATTTATTAAATTTATATGCTGCCCATCTCATTGTCGAGCAACCAATAATGAAATCTTCTGTCAAAACCACTACTAGAATGCAGTAAAAATTGTTCAGGAAGTTGCAAAGAACAAAAAAGTTGCAGAAAACCACTAGGTAATGAGAGTCATAGAAGAGAGTAGCAAGGTGGAAGCTGTTGCTCAGTGTGAAGAACACTGATGCTTGTCTAAAGTTTGATAAAAGCATGAGGTGATCCTCCAGACTCTTTGGAGGAATCTTTTATGGATGTTTCAAAAGTGGAACTTTGGTGGCAATATGGGGGGTAGTGTCTGATGGAAACCAAATGCTGCATTTCACAATAAGAATCTCATACCAGTTCTCAAGCATGGAGATGTCAGTGCCACAGTTTGGGGATTTCTCAAGACCTGAATGATTTGCCATCATTAAAGGAAGTTGAGTTCTGGTTTTTTTTCTGCATTTTCAAAAAATTCTACAGGAAAATAACAGATAATCTGTCATCTGAAGCACAAGTGGATCAGGCAGCAAGATAGTAATCCCAAACATAGAAGCAAGAAAATGAATGAAGATAAAATTCAGTGTTTTGGATTGGCCAACTCAGCCCCATAGAAACATTTTGATAGGACCTAAAAAGAACAGTTTGTGTGAGAAAACTCTCAGACATTTGAATAGTTTGCCTTGGAGGAATAGGACAAAATACACAGGCTGATCCCCAGTGTCAAGATGTGTTTGGTTGCAGTTACAGAAGCTAAGGGGGATGAGCCAGTTGTTGGATTTCAGGGTTGGAGGCAGTTATTTTATCACACAGGCATATTCCATTTTGTTTATGAGATAAATAAAATAAGTATCAAGAGGTGAAGGAAATGCCTCCCAAAACATGGTAGCTGGACACAATAAAGTAACTGAAGGAAGCTGTTCAGGATTGGAAAATGTGGAAAGAGGTGGTCCATAGAATTGCCAAGAATTGAACCCATTTGAACAGATATCATCATCAAAATATTCATTCAGACTCCCTTCATGTATCTGTAGGATGCACATGAGCCTTTGACAATGTTTTATGGTAATGACATGTAAAAACGGAGGGAAATCTGAAAAGCGACAACTACTTTTTCACAGAACTTCAAGATTTTTAAATGTTACATTTTATATTTAATTTGTTCTGTTGTTTTGGAAGCAGGATAAAAATGTCTCAAATGAGGACTAAACTATACATGCAAAGACAAAGAGACTCACATTTATCCAGTAAATGGAAGCCATTGACAGTGTCTCAGAGTTTTTCAAGAGTCACTTGGATGTTCTTCCTCTCCTCCTTCCCCAGGAAATATCTAGTGTCCCAGGTCCCTTAAAACTTTAAAATCTTCTCCTTTTGCCTTTGTGTCTGCTCTCCTGGAACTGACAATGGCTTTGTCCCTCTGGGGCACTTTCTTCTCCCTTTTTCACAGCAAGCTGAGAGCCAGATCAGCAAACAAACCAAAGTAGAGGTGTTGCGAAGGCCAGACCGCCCCACACTTCATCTGTGCATACCATCTCAGCAGGGAATGCTGCCTGGTACTGCTCAGCCATTGCCACCTCCTTCCTCTGCTGCTTCAGCATCTGGGCAGCCCCTCTACATCAATCATGCTGCAGCTCTGCCAAGTGGGCCAGGTGTTGAGTCACCCAGTGAGCTCTTCCTCAAGCTTCCCTCTTCTGCCACCAGTGCCCAGCCCCCAGTTCAAGTATCTTTGCACGAGCCCTATGGCACGGCCTCTGCTTGCCCCCCACCAGATCCAGGTTTTCCTTCTCCCTCTTTGGTGGGCCAGAGTTCTACAGTGCCTGGCAGCTTTGTCTCTTCCTCTTCCACCTCCTCTGGACAATCTCCACTCCTACCAAACCCTCGTTCGGCCCCACAACCTGGAGAGTTGCAGCCCACACCACCTGGAACCCCAAGACATCAGCCCTCCACACCGGACCCTTTCCTTAAACCCCGCTGCCCCAGTGGATCCTTGGAAAACTTGACTGTGCCTGGAAGCCCTCAGCGAGCTGCACTTCTGCTTTCTCCACCTCCTTTTGGGGAACAGCAAAAGAAGGGGTTGGATATCAAGAAGGAGGACCCCGGTCCAGCGATCAGCTCTCCTAGTTACAGCTCAAGCTATAGTAACTCCCCTTCCAGTGCTCACCCCTCTAGTGAAATGAAGGCCCCTGATGTTTTTAAAGCCCCACTCACCCCACGCCAGTCTCAGATAGAGCCACAAAGCCCAGGCTTAGGGCATCGGCCCCCAGATTCTCACCCTCTGGCTACTTCCCCACCCAGTCAGGCTGATCTCTATAGGCAGTCACCTTACCCAGATCCCTATGCCCAGCCCCCACTGACCCCAAGGCCTCAACCCCCACCCCCAGAGACCTGCTGTGTTTTGCCTCCGCGCTCATTGCCTTCGGACCCCTTCTCACGCATACCTGCCAGTCCACAGTCTCAGTCTAGCTCCCAGTCTCCGCTCACTCCCCGTCCACTCTCCAATGAAGCCTTCTGCCAGTCTCCCATCACTCCTCGC
>JANHZU010004438.1:18888-31797 GCA_032468055.1 Acrochordus granulatus
ATGGCTCTCACGGAATTACATTTAAAAATATGTGGTGTTTATGGCTCTCTCAGCCAAAAAGGTTCCCGACCCCTGATATAGAGTGAGGGGTCTACATTGCACAAGTAAAAACCTATATAAGGACTTACCTTGCGGTGTTCATGGTGGCAATGTACTTAACATTTTCACTCATGTTGCATCTACTGCTAGCCACCAAGTGGTCCAGTTTTGGCTGACCACGTCCCTCCTAAGTAAAGAGAAGCAGGAAGAACTCTTGCAGGACTGCTGTGAGGATCATTTTTGGCATTTGTGAGATAAATTTCTCAGCTTTGTTCAGAGTTGGCTGGGCAGATCATTTAAAAGTGACTGAGACACATCTGAGACCTGTTTGAGAGAAGCTTGAGCTGGATGATCCTGAGGAAGTAGACTGGGTCCTTGGGATTGTGAGTTTGGTCAGCCATATTCTGAACTTATGCCCCTCCTAGTTAATCAAAGTCTCCAAGGAAGTGCATGTGGTTGGATCCAAGTCATGGTTAATGCCTTCTTGAAGGAGGCAGTGATGTGCTTTCTTCTCAAGAAGACATCCTTGGACCCAATTCTGTTAGATAATTTTCATCCAGTCTCCAACCTTCCTTAAAAAGGGAAGGTTGTTGAAAATATATTTGGTATTCATCTACAAGGAGCCCAGAATGATATGGATTGTCTATAATGTGCTCTATATGTGGCTGTGCTTGAAGACTATCCTGAAGTTACAACTGATTCAAAATGTGGTGGCACCCAAAGTGATGGATGCCCCTAGTTTGTAGTCATATTACACCTCTGTTTTGTGAGCTGCACTGGTTCCCAAGTTCCTTCTTGGTGCAATTCAAGTTGCTGGCTTTACCTTTAAAGCCATATGAGGCATGGGACTAGATTATCTGCTTCTCCCTACAGACATCTGCCCATTCTACCAGATTAGATATGTGGGCACACTCCCTGTCACCTCTTTTAAATGTTGTCATGTTATCGGATCTAGGAAATATGCCTTTTTCTGTAGCAACCCCTGCCCTATGGAACACACTTCAACCTGAGGTTTGGCAGGTCCCCACCTTTAAACCTTCCAAAAAGGACTTAAGATCTGGCTTTTCTCCAAGGCAAAGGGACAAGATGAGATTAATAAGATGAACTTGTGTGCTACATATGTAAATATAGAAACAGTGCCGGGTTTTGGTTAGTTTTGTTTTCAATATTTGCTGTTTTAATATTTTTATTGTACATATTGTTCATTGCTTTATTTTTTGATTGTGGGATAGTCAAAGTTTGGTAGGAAATATTAATGTTTTCAATAAAAGAAAGTAAATGTTTAAATGTTGTATAAGTGCAGACATATGGGTAAGAGTGTCTATTTTGGAACCATATATCTTAGTGCTCAGTCCCTGGAAAGGATGGAGATAACATGCTAAACTTTGAGAATATGTTGTTCATATTCTTCTCTATTAATTTGATATGGAATTATTTTTTTCTTCTTAAATATAGTCTTGTATTGTACTGCCAAATCAAACTTCTGATATCTGGCTTTTTTCTAAATTCCAGTAATGTTTACAGGACCAGAGTTCCTTCTTATCTTCTGAAAAGGCAAGGTTGTATGCCCCTATAGAGAGGTGTGGTGGCCAAGTGGTCAAGATGCTGGGCTTGTCAGCCAGAAGGTTGGCGGCTTAAGTTTGAGATCCAAGTGCTGCTGCAAAACAGGGTGAGCTCACATTGTCTGCCCCAGCTCCTGCCAAGCTGGCATGTAAAAATGAAAGTAGATAAATAGGTACCATCTTTGGTGAGAAGGTAACAGCGTTCCATGTGCCTTGGCATATAGTCATGCCAGCCACATGACCACAGAAGCATCTCTGGACAATGCTGGCTCTTCAGCTATGAAACGGGAATGGCTGTAGAGTCAATCATGACTGGCAGGGGAAACTTTATCTTTTTATGCCCTGAATAAATCAAATTAATCTGATTTAACTCCCCTTTTAATTCAATAAAATTGTCATACAGTAAAAAATTATATTTTCTGATTCCTGTTTTCCTGGATCTAAATGAAAAAGAATTCCAAAGTGCTCATCAAAGTTTTTCTTATAAAATTCATGTAACTTTGTCTTCTGTCTTATCTCTTCTTGCATTTCTTTAGGCAATTTACTTTTACTTTTATCATATTTTCTCCTTGCTTTTATTATCTTTGATCTGCCACTGCTTCCAAGGGCAGTTCAGAAGTTTTATCTTATCTTGCCATCAGATATTTCTTTCTATATTCATTTAAATATCTTGATTCCTTTGTTAAGGTTAGATAGAATCTAAATAAAAGCAGCAGGTGAGTATTTTAAAACTTGGAGTTGCACTGTTATTCATGCTTAGCGCAGTTTAAATAAGTGCCATTTGCATGCAAGCACTCTGAGCACAAATATCTCTAGGATAGGTGAGTTGTCAAATTAAAATGTGATACTTCGTAGTTATCTCTGTTGACTTTATTGAATTAAAATTAATTCTACCTCTAGTTTCCAAATCCAATGTGTGAAATGCTTCAACTGAGGAAAAAAAAATTTATTAAAGGGTATTTTCACTTAAAATAAGTTTGCTTGTACATGTTTGTTATTCTATAAGACAGAATTTATAAGAATTTGTTCTGAGTGAATTCCATATATATTCAAAGCCATTTTGGTGAAATGGTGAAGATAGAAACCAGGAGATTGTGAGTTCTAGTCCCTTAGGCATGACAGCCAACTGGGTAACTTTGGGCCAGTCACTTTCTCTCAGCCCATCCCACCTCACAGGGTTGTTGTTGTGAGGAAAAATAGAAGTAGAAAACAGTGTTATATATGTTTGCCAGCTTGAGTTGCTTATAAAGTAATAAAGCTGGGATAAAAATCTAATAATAATAAATAAAACCTTCAAGTAGAATGTTGATATTTCAGCAAAAAATATGACAAACACAATTGCAAAAAATTGCAATTTCTTCCTGGAGTGGAATTAACTGTGCAATATAAAGTAAACTTTGCATAGTGATCTACACAATATCTACCAAGGCCAGAGTCAGCACTTACTGGTAGCAGCTGCTTAGGGAGAATTCATAAGAGTGTGAAGGAACAGCATTCAAGTCAAAATGGCAGTCATAAGCATGCAATCAAAGTCCCACCCTTTAATTATGGTGAGGTTATTACACATACAAAAGGAGTGGATTTCAATTGCATGATCTTGATCATAACCTTTATTGTTTAAAAATCTTTCATGTAGATGCCCCTGCCATGTAGTTAGAACCAATCGTATTTGTTCTACTGTGGGTCTCATTCATGCAAATGCCAGAAGCAGACAAATCTGAAAGTGACTCTTGAAGGAAAATTGGAAAGTCCTGTATATATCCTACTGTCTTCTTCAAAAGAATCAGTACAGCAAGCTAGACAGGAAGAAAATGAAAAGGCATTATTAGCAACAACCCCCAGACCAATTTTCCTAGCTTATATTTCAGCTCCCAGTCATCCATTTATGTCTGAAAATCTATTTCTTCTCTGATATTCTGGATCCGTTGTTCCAGTCCAAATAATATAACTGGTAGGTGTTATTATACAATGACACTACATTATTCATAGAGTTTTATGTAGGATCCAAGCGCCATTTACCTCCATTGTTGTAACACTTCAGTCTTTTTTGTCTGATCAAAGATGAAGAAAAAATGTAATAACTACACAATATCTTTAGAAGACAATGTAATTTACTCATCATTTGGACGTGGACCATTGCAAAGCCTGATTTGTGCTGCATGCCTTCCTTTCTGGCTCCTGGGTGGGCCAGTCTACCAGTTTCTGACTTTTTCTTTTGGGGTTATTCCTTTTCACTAGACCTCCCTGGCCTTTCTTTTGCTTTCACAGATATTTGCAAACACAGAGGTCTTCACACACACACACACATTTCCCACATATTTCCTTTTCCATTAGACCCCCTTTTGATGTCTTCTTCAGGTACATTGTTGTTTTTATGCTTCAATAATCAAAGCCACAAGGAACAGGAAACAATATTGTGGGGGATGTTTGGGAAAGCAAAGGAGATGTACTTCACCAGCCTAGGCAAAACCCCAAAGAGTATCCTCTGGGAGATGTAAGAATTGAATATGGGATGAACTTTGAGGGGTGGGGATATTTTTTTTTAATTTAATAAGCCATTGTTGGATCAGGGTTATTTTTAAAAATGCAGAAAGCATGGCAGCCTGGCAGCTGAGGTTGGCGATTAGAAGGAAAGAAGCATACAATGTAAGTGCAAATAAGGAAAGAGAAATGATACAAAAAGGGGAAAGGACTGAAATGTTACAACAATGGAAGTGAATGGAGGTTATTTTATTTATTATTTATTTATTCAAAATCTATGCTGCCCAATTCCAGTCTACTAAAGTTGATACTAAACCCAATGTTCATCATAAGCTTCAATGTAAGTGTTTTCATAAAATGAGAAACATAATAGTGGTTAAGGCAACAGGTTAGAAATTGGGAGGTTGTAAATTCTAATCCCACTTTAGCCATGAAAGCCAATTCGGTGACTTTAGGCCAGTCACTCTCTCTCAGCCCAATTCATGTCATAGGGTTGTTTTTGTAGGGAAAATAAGAAGATAGTGTGATGGATATGTTTGTTGCCTTGAGTTATTTGTAAAAACAGTAAAATCAGGATACAAATAAATAAATTTATTTGTAAATAAATAAATGGAAAGGATAAATTGGTGATCTAACAGGACTGCCTAAGTTGGGTAAAGAAGTGTCCCAGTGTTTAGAGAGGAGAAAAGGTAGGGGGGCTGAAAGAGAATGACTGGCCCAAGGTCACTCAGCTGGCTTTTGGTCTAAGGTGCAACTAGAATTCACAGTTTCTCTTTATACTCAAACACATCCTATTTTCTCTAATACTACAGAAAGGAAGAAATTGTAACTGATGTTAAGAGACATCTGCCCAGAGGAATAAAGAATTGTGCAGCAACCCTCACATGTCATTCTCTTTTTGCTCCCCTGTGGTAGAGATGTTCCTGAATTTGAGTAATTCCTGGTCCAGTATCTTCCAGGAAGATGCAAACTTGAGGAAAATGAGCTTAACCCAATAGAAGTATTCAGAATTTAGATTATTGGGAAAAAAACAAAAACATTGTTTTTAATTCTTATTGTTCCTTGTATAAGTATGGAAAAGTATGGGTAATCTCTGATGAAATCACAGTACCCATTATATGAGGATGTAGTGGTATGTGGGAATGCCTTAGAAGACAAGGGGAAGAGCTGCAGCCAGGGAAGAGTAGGGTATGAGACAGTTTAGCTCACAGAAGGAAAGTGGCTTGGAAAATGTCTGAGAAAGAATTCACCCTAGTTTCTTGGGAGACTGTGAGCTCTGCTCCTGCCTTTAGCATGAAACCCATTTGGGTGACCTTGGGCTAGTCACTCACTCTCAGTCCAACTCACCTTACAGGGTTGTTGTTCTGAGGAAAACAGGAGGCAGAAGGAGTATTAGGTATGTTCACTGTCTTGAGTTGTTTATAAACAATCATAAAGATGGGATATAAAACAAATAAAAATAGTGAGTTACAACTTTTAAAAAAAATCTGGCACGAGTTGCCTCCATTTACATCCAATGTGTACTTTCATTATTAAGCATTTTTAGGACTTCCAATGGCTTGAAAGCTTGATGGAGTTAAGCACATGTGTTTATATAATTGGACTGAAACTTAGTCTTATTTACAGCGCACCAGCTGAATGCAGTTGGGTGTTGAGTTGGTAGTTGACCTCTCTCTCATTGTGTGTGTTTTCTCTAAACATGGCCGAACTTAGATTCAATTGCAGTAAACCATGACATGCTGGTGACAATATCAAAGGACATTGGAAATGTCAGGTGGCACTATTTTGCTATTGATAACAAACGGAAAACTGACTCAGATTGTTAAAACATCACAAAAAGTGATAGAAAGTACAGAAAAAAGGCTTTCACTATCAAATCATTTTTATTTTCCTGAAAAATCTCTACAACTTGGGGATGCAACTTTCTTTGAATGATTTCACACATCATAATTTGGAACACAAGTATATTATCAGCAATGAAACTTGGTAATTAGTTTATTATGGATGCAAAATTGTGATTGGATAAAATAAGGAAGTTCTGTCACCCAACACTGATGCTGTTACAGTTATGGCAGGTCATTTATGGTGGGAAAAGGATGCCTCTGATAATTTGTTGGAAGCATTAGCATATAAATGGCTACAGGTTGTACAAAATACTGTCTGACAAATTCTAAATCTAAATGCTGAGATGTTCAACGACTACTTTAATATTTTGTTCCTGTTACATGCTGATAGCCCATCAAATTTAAACAATATTCAGATTTGGTTCTCATTTGTGAGCATTTTCCTTCCGTGTTAAAATATTAAGAGTTGTTGAGTCAAGAGCTCAGACAGCTCTTACATAATGAAGAGGCAATTTTCCAAGTGGCTAACAGTCCTGGTCAAAACAGGAGACTTTTGGCACGGTGAAGATTTCTTACAGTGAGTTTTTGTTCTTTCATTCATGTTCTCTGGTTAAAGCGAGGAGCCTTTTCAACAAGGCAAATGAAGCAGATTAACCTTTAAAATTATTGTTTTAAAAAAAAACAAAAGTGAATAGAAGCTTTCTCTTTCATCACATACCTTCAATACAAAGGGAAACCTTTGAGTTAAGACTGATTCCGAAGCATATAGGAATAAATAAATAATTGAGTTATTCCCAATTTCATCTGCCTGTCCCACCAGATCTAATAGAACAGGCATGTTACAGGTCCTGTTATCTAGGGAGCTACATTTGGCAGGCCCTAGTCAGTGGGCCCTTTTTGCTATGGTGCCCACATTGTGAAATCTTCTCCAACCAGAGATGAGGTCAACCTCATTGCTCCTGAGCTTTCAAAGGCCTGGTTAGACTAGCATGCCTGGGGACAACAAAGGATGGGTGAACTAGTGAGGTGGCTCTATTATTAACATCCCTCTGCCTATTTCTTTTTCTCGTTTAGTTCTGCCTTTATAGTTTTTAATGCTTGTTAATAATTATTATGTAATGTTTTTAGGTTATGATTGGTTTATATTTATTGTTTTATTGGATTGTTGTACAGCACTGAGAGTCACTTTCCATGAAAAGGCAGCCATATAAATTTGATTAATAAACATGTTATTAGTTGAACTGTGATATGCAGGTAAGAAGACCGTTGTAAACAAAATTATTCTGTAGACATAAAAGACTGAAATGGGGACAAAGCTTATCTGAAATAGGAATTTCCAGTAATTCTTTCTTACAAAGATAAGGTCTTGTTCTGGTTGTAAATACTGACAGGCACACTTTACGCAGAAAAGCCTACTTCCTGACACTCTGTATGTCCCTTTCAGTCTCAGAATGACACTCTTTTGAATTTTTAAAAATAAATATATAACCTTTATTGAGACTTTCCTTGTTGCTCTTCCAGAAATATTTAGGTATGTCGCACAAACTCAGGCAGGCCACTTAAGAAAAGAGGTATCCCTGCCTGGTGTATTGGTTATCCAAAACTTCTGTCTAACAAGACAGCAACTATGCATGGAAGAACTTTGCTATAATCAATTTATTATTGTTGCAAGACTTTTTGTTACAGCTGTTCTCGAGTCTTCTGAGCTATCGCTTCTCTGCAATAGCATACCACATTTATTAAAAATGGACTGGTTCTCCTAATAACTTCAGTATTGTTTGGTGTAACACCAAATGTTTGTCCTTTCTTTCCCTGACCAAAAAAAGTGCAGCCTTTCCTCAAGACCAATTTTCCTTCCATTCCTTCAGGGCTTTGGACACTTGTCAATCCTTCCTGGGCCATTACTTTTCTTTGTGTGTACAAAAGGGATTCATCCTCAGTTCCTTACCCCTCCAAGCTTCTCTGCATCACCATACTGCCTCATCATGAGATGCAATCCATGTCCCCAGCACAGAATCTAAATCATGAAGCTTTTCCCCAAGGACTTTCATTCCTAGTTCATGCATATAAGCACTCATTTAATGCTATATCCAAATTTCAGCCCCTACTCCTCCCTACCATCATTTTCCTCCCTGCTGTCATTCTCAGGGTTTTAAGCAGCTGGCCAAGTTCTGAAGGGCTTATGTTTAAATTCATGAACTCAGGTATTCCTTCAATCATTCTTCTGAGATCCTGTCACTACAATCATTTTGAAGCTGATGAAAAATCTCCTGCCAGGTTACTGTATTTTCAGTAGATAAATAAATGGGTCATGGTAGCATGGACGAAGGCAAATAATTAACACATGGCAGGCAACCAGTGGTATTTTTTCTCACAATGTATAATGCTTTCAGGGGTGCTAGGACTTGTAGTTGTTTAGTTGCTATCAATGATCTGGTGGTTAAGACACGAGGCTAGATATCAGGAGATGTGAATTCTAGTGCTGCCTTAGGCATGAAAGCCAGCTGGGTCACTTGGGCCAGTCACTCTCTCTCAGCCCACCCATCTCACAGAGTGGCTGTTGTGGGGAAAATAGGAGGAAGAGGAAGGAGTATAAGGTATGTTCTCTGCCTTGAGTGACTATATATAGTTACTACCTGTAACTAAGTAATCATATACATATGATGTAGAATGCCACAGGTTGTCTATTCCTGTGTGATAAATCATTTTACTTTGGGAGATGAGGGTGAAGGGAGCAATCTTCATGTGCTGAGATGCAGTCAGGGAGGAACTTGAGGACAGAGGCTAAAAACCATCATTGACGAGCCAGCTAGTAGCAAGTGATTTAGCATTCCCCTCTTACTGAAACAGTAGAGACAAATATTTTGTTTTAATTGTCCAAGGAAATACTGGTGGGGAATAAATAATATGATTTGTCAGTTTCCATTAACTTCTTCTTCCTATACATCTCATCAGATGGTGGGATGGGCTGCTGTTTATCTGTCCCATTTCATCAAAGATGGGAGAAATCTGCAGGTCAGGCCCTTTTAAGAGACGAAGCCTGCAATTTAGCCATTTACCTGACTGTTTATATGTGAGCCTTGTGGGTGGATAATTGGGATGAGAAGCTTTACTCACAGTGCTACGGTGCAGAAGAATAAATAAATTACATATAATACATGAATGTAATACAAATGATTGTGTCAGGCACAAGCAACCAAGTCCACACATTTTTATTGCTAAAACTCTATGCACAGAAATTATCTCAGATTGAGGTTATGCATTGGGTGAAACCAGATAATGACTAATGGAAGATCTGAGGGGAGGTTGGCCAAGAGGGGTTGGATCTTGCTCTCTTATGGCTTTGTCAGGATCCCAAGCTGATCCCTTGTTTAACTCCTTCCCCTGGCTCTGCCAGCTTCTCTCCTGCAGGTTCCCTTAATAATACCAGAGAGAGATTTGTTCTAAATGCTTTATTTGTGGACAGAGGTGTCTGAACATTCTTAGAAAAGGTGCATGTATACAGATTCCTATACATCAAAAATTGGTATACCTGGAATGGCGTACTTGTTTCTGTTTGAGAACTCCACAGTCTACTTTCTGTTACACATCTTCTAGGGGAAATGGAATTATGAAAATGCAGTCTGGCATATTTTAAGTACATGATATGAATATATTCATATTATTAAAGGAAGTTTTACTAAGAGAGGGAACATTAAGTGGGATGCCCCCATATCTGCACCTATTTTCCCATTGACACTGTTTTTGTCTCAGCAGTTCCCATACAAATGGTTTTAATCCTGTGGGGAGAAATGTCATGGATGGGGGGAAAGACCCCAAAGAGTTTCCTTTTGATTTATAAAGTCAGATTTAATTTGAGAGTTTTATTTAGGTCAATTATTGAGTTAAGGGATGGCTGGAGCCCAGGATCTATACATATCAATGTATGGAAGAAAACCTATTTTGGAGTTATTTTTTGATGGTGATTCTATTGCTCTTTTTACTGCCATGTTTCTGAGGTGCCAGGATTATTGTACATAAAGTAGATGGCCATAAAATTCCTTGAAAACAAGTAAACAGTTTTATGTCACTTTCCCACATGGTACTATTTGCATTGCCCAATTCCTCCATAGTGGTTTGAAGTAAATCTATCCATCCTACTCACCTTCAAATGCTGAGCTCAGGAGGAGAGCACAAGAAATCAGTCTGTGCTCCATTCCAGACAGCTAGTGAGACCCTGCAGAACTTGTCCAAGATTTATCATTTCTAGAGCATCACATCATATTCTCTTGCTTCCATCCCATAGGAGAGGAGAAGCATGCTGGGGAGAGGCTGGTCTGCCAATCTGGATGGGAGCAAAAAGATTTTTTAGAAAGCCTACTAGATACAGGAGGATGTAAAATGATGTAATAATGCATGCCTGTGAGTGAAAATTGTCTCTCTTAACTGTTGTGTCTGCTTTTTCTTCATCTTTTTAATTGTTTTTATTTTCCCCTTTTTCTTTTTTCATTATCTTTACAAGGAATTATTTTTCTTCAATATAGTCGATTAAATAATATAATCATAATTGGTTACTTTAACTGAATAATTATATTTTTATATTGAAGGAAATTAAACATTCTGGGACAACATCTGCTGATTGCCCCCATTTACCCCAACCTCAGAGCCCTAATATTTCGGATAAAGTGCAATCCTGTGTCATATTACTTGGAAGTAATTCCTACTTGGTGGAATTGAATAGCAAATATTGGTTTCAATTTTAAGTGTTTTTAAGGTTTAAGAGATGCAATATTTCAGGACTTTTTCTGACTTCCTAAAGCAGGATTTTTTAGAACAATATTTGTCTTAGTGACCTTACTGCACATAGTTCCTGCTTTGGGTGACTTACATGAGCAATTAGTTACTTATCTCCAAAAATATCTCATTTCTTGTGTTCTTTTCTTTTATAATACAGCAGTTTGCCCTGTGCTTATATCTCACGGTTTTTATCTTCCCTTTTAAGATGCTGCATTATTTTATTTCACCTTGTAAAACATTTTTAAGATGTTTATATGAGTGAAGCTACATAAAACGAAATTGAATTCAATTGATCATTTTAGTTAAAGAGGAATTTCAGCATGTAAAACAATAGTTTCTATAAGAATGTTTAAAGCTTAAAGATTTGGGCAATAAAAGCAAGGAAATTCAAAGTTACAACAGTCACACTAACTTTCTATCATCCTATTTTTTAATTTTATTAGGCATGGCAGTGATGTAAGATGACTGGAATGCACAAACTGGAATAGGATTTGCAATAATGATAACCCAGGCAGGTGAGTCAGGAATTAGACACTATGCATTTGCAAATACATCAATCCCACAATTCTATCTAGAATATTAGAATATTTGTTACATTTGTTTCACCTGGTTCTTCACAAGATGTTTAAGGTATATCTGTCCCATGATAGAGGTTAAACCGAGGGTCATTCCCAGTCCAGTGAATTTCATATTTGAATGAAATGTTGAACCTAGGTCTCTCATTGTGTTGGATTTTGCCCAGATAGTGATCAGGTCTCCTGTCTATTCTTGGTGTCTTGTTTTAGAACACAGTTCAGAGACTATCTATAGTTTGCTACAATGGTTAAAGGCTCTGGGCTTGAAACCAGGAGATCTGTGAATTCTAATTCTGCCTCACACACAGAAATCATTTGTGTTACTTTGAGCCAATTATTCATGAAAAGCACTCTGAAGAATGTTATTAAGAAAACTGCATGGATTTGTTCCTGTTGTCAGGAACATCAAAATCAAAACTGATTCAAAACATGCACACCTCTCAAAAGACTATGCTATTAGAAAACAGTTCTGTGGTTCCCGTCCCCTGCCTTTTTTTCCATGAAAATTCTTGTCACATTTCACAAAACTTTGTGAAATCTTGAGTAGACTTCAAAAAGCTTTTGAAAAGCAAAGTACCTCTCCCACAAAACAAAAAATCCACAATTCCAACATTACTGTCAATCATATTTCCCCACATTACTATCAAATTTTAATCTGCATTTTGCAAAAGGTATTTGTACTACACGTATATGGAAGAAACCAAATTATAGATTTATCTACCAAAACTCTGTAAGTTATTTGAAGTCATGTATAAAGTTTCCTTGCAGACTGAGAAAGCACTACATCGACATAAATAGCATGGAGAATTAGAAGTTTAGCACTTAAACATCCAAGGTATTTAAATAGAATATCTTTACTATATTTAAATATAAAATTATTTATTATATTTTATTATAAAATTATTAATGTTATATTTATTTAAACATAAAATTAAATTTCCCTATGCTGCTTTCTAGTACCAGATAACCATCCTTACATAAAGGAAGGTAACTAAATAATGAATAACATCTTCCATTCATTTATAGTCAGCTACACAAAGTTAACATTCAAAAGATGGCTAGAATCACATTTTGTTACAAGAGCAGAAAGCACTATTTGAAATCTGATTTAACTGAAAGCTCCACAAATTTGGGAAAAGGACAAAAATGGAAAAGAGCTGTTTTTACAATGCTTTTCCTTTACTAAAAAGGAAATGATATCTACAGCTTACATCACCAGCACCATAGCCATAAATCCAGTTTCTCAGGAAAGGTGAAAATCATCTGCCAAGAAAGCTTGCAAAGGAGCCATATTTTTGTAAAAAGGCCTGTCAAGCCATGTCCACATATTGCCTAACAAGTGCTCATTCCAGCATAATTTGAAATACCAATCTTCTGCTGTTACTGGTATGGAAGTTCCAGTTTGCATCACTGCCCCTTCTGTTGCTGCTCTCAGTCTTCTCTCAAAAGATTAAATGCAGGGTCAAGGCTATTGTCATATGGGATCTGGATTTGGGGCAAATGTAATTTGTGGTTAGATGTCTCTCTAGATTTTGTATTATGTAGACAGTAGCAAACCACCTTACCTGTCTCCTGAGAAACTTGTATGCTGGTCAAGAAGCAACAGTTAGAACTGGACATGGAACGACAGAT
>JANHZU010004438.1:91949-106771 GCA_032468055.1 Acrochordus granulatus
TGGAGGACACAGATCATCTAGACCCGTTTCAGTCAGATGTGCTCCAGATTCCATCGATTAAACAATGCCATCTATTGGAGTCCCAAAAGTGACCCTTCTCTGTAGCAGTGCCTGCCTTCTGAAACAAGTCCCCCCTCCCTGGAAATTCAAATGTTTTCCATCCTATTGGGATTTTGAAGGACCTTAAAGAGCTGGCTCTTTGTCCAGGCCCTACGAAAAGGCCCCAGGCCCCTTTCTTCCTTTCTGTTCCCCTCTGGGTTTATTTTTCTTTGCCACTGTTGTTCCTTTGTTGGGTGCTATTTTTGTGTTTGTTATATTGTTCTCTGTTTTTTAAATATTATAGCAATAACAAAGCATTCAGAGTTGCTGGAAGCTGGGCAGCATATAAAGTTAATAAATTACATGTCAGATTTTTAGACTGGATTTGACATTTTTGTTCTTCTATCAAACTATTATTTCAAAGTTATAGGATTTGTATGAAATGGGGCAGAGTTGTCGAATAAAACATTCTTTTCATTGAACGAAAATGGAAAGATAAAAAGAATTTGTTTGCCTGATTTTTGATCCTGCTTGAAATAAAATTAAGTCAATTTGGAAAATATGATAAACGAAGTTCAGGGTTAATTATAATATGAAATAGGAGCCTCGAGAAGGCAGAAAGCAGTGCTGCCATTTTATTCTATATGCTTGGAAAATCCAAATTCAGGTTTGTAGGATCTTAATCCTTACTTAATTACTTACATTTCCTCCAATATTCTCCACACCCACTTAAGTGAAATAAAAGGTAAACAATGACATTAAAAATTAGGCCCAGGAATTTTATTTTGTGAAGTAAAACTTCTCCATATTTAAAAGGATTCCTCTATTCCTGGCAAAGTTACTGCATCAGTTCAGGAGGACTTTTTGAAAAGGAGGGAACACAGATCTTGTTGGGTCAAGTTCAGGGAGCTTTGTTCAATCTCTAGTGACCCTAATAGAGTGGATTTGAGATTCCTAAATCTTATTGCAAACAAAAACCACACTGGTTGAGAAAATTGTGAGAGGGGATGCCCAATTATTTGGAGAGTAACAGATTGGAAAAGGCTATACTAGATCATGATTGACTACTACGGTGTATTCAGACTTTGTTCTTATTATTTTAACTACGACAGTATGTTCTTTCTGAAGATGTAAAGTACTTTTTCCACATCTGGAAGCTGTTAAGTTACTAAGCAATGTAATCACTGTATCTTGTTACCAGTCTCAAAGGTCAAGGCTTCTAGAACGGTTTAGTTTTAAAATTACCCACCATTGACAAATGCATTAAAAACAGAAACCTTGACATTTTATCCTGAACTTTCATTGGAGCAAATGCACACTTTGCAAATCTCTAAAGCGATAATGGAGAGGCAGAAGCATTGCATTTATTCATCAGAACTGTAGTGAGGTTTTAATTTTTTAAAAAAGAGCGTGAGGAAAAGAAGCATTTTATAACTTAATACGTATAAAGATTACTTTATCTAAGTTAGATGGATGCCTGGATTTTTGCATCCACATACGGTAGTCCTATACAGTGATTATTTTTGCTTTCAAAAATAATAGGAAGTATAAAAGAATCTTAGGTTTTCATTTCTCACATGATTAGGAGATGACGATAGAGAAGTTCAAGGTTCTTACAAGGTTCTTTCCTGCATCTCTTTCCTGACAACAAGTGAATGTCCAGATTTCTGTAATCCCATTCTCATCTATTTCTCTTAATACAAGAACCAAAGCTTTTAGTATTTGTTAGAGTATTGGAGAACCTACAGTTAATAGGCAATATAAAGGTAATATGAAGTTGGTTTATATTCTCCTAACACATTCTCCTCACAGCCAGCAAAGATTTTGCACGCAAATAACTAAATATGGAGATAGAAGGAGTGAATCTATAGAGATGCTACATTTATGTTATTCTTGAACTGATTCCATACTTCTATCACACTATTGCATCATCTTTGTTCAACAGGTGAGCCAATTGATTTTCTGCACTGTTGTGATTCAAAAGGAAACAGTGAATTTGGTTTGCCATTAGAGAAATACCAGAGAAGATTCAGGAATGCATACTTTGGATGCACACTTTACTGTTGAGTACATAATTTTGTTTATTATTTATGTTATTTTATTTACTCTTGTCTTGCAAGTATATTGAGAGCTTCTGCGTCAGATGCTTGTGTGTCTAACCAGCTGCTGAGTCAAATTCCTTGCGTGTCTAACCATGTTTGGCCAATAAAGTATCTGAATCTGAATGTTTTGTGTATAAGGTAAGCACAGGGATTTCTTGTTGTTACATCAGCCTAACATTTTTCAAGGCTCAGTGTGAACCTAAAAAGAAGAAAGAATTTCAGCCCTTTTCTTTTTTCCCACATTATAATGCCATGACCAAAGAGTTTGGGAGACTGCAGTCGTAAGATGACTCCTAGAAAGTATTGTTGGAAAGTGGATGTGTGGTTCTTCCTCCTACTCACAGTACAGGGTTTTGAAATGTAGCTGGAGACAACCAATGAGTCCATGTGCAGCTGAAAGGCAGAGAAATGATGTCTCCAACATATAGAATTCTGGAAAAAAGCTGCAAAGACCTTATCTAGGTTGCCCAGTGAGAATTATCATGATGCCATAGTCCGAGGTGTGGAGCACGGGTAATCTCTATCGTTGGCAGTTGCCATTCTGTTAGCCTTTTTGTTTGTCTCATAATATTACCAGCAACAGAAGCAGACCAGACCTTGGAAGAAGAAAGTGTAGATGGTTTCAAAGGTCTGGATCGTCATGGTATAGAGCTGGTTCCAGTTCATGAGCTGCCCTTTGGACTTTGCTGGTGGGACTTCCAGGTTCATTTGGAGTGTTTTCCAAGGCTGGTTTGGAAGAATGTATTTCCCAGGAGCTTATCTTTTGACTAATGTGTAGAATAAGAATGCGATATTTTTTATAATATCTTATAAGAATGTGATATTCTTATAAGATATTCTTATATATTCAAATAGTGGATTTGCTGGGTTGATTTCTTAAGAGCTGATCCCTGGCTTGGAGTTTGGAGACTTTGCTTGGTCTGCACTTTGGAAGGCAGTCTAGGCTATTCCTTTTCAATCTCCTGGTTTTGCTAAGGCCTCTTTATTTCTGGTAAGAATAGGGGGAGGGTGGAACAGTTGGGAAAAGGGCCAAATGTGCAGTCTGAAGGTTGTAAGTTTTTGTATTAGATGGTTTGGAATTTTCCTGGACTGGTAGTGAGGAGAGGAAGATTCTGGGAGAACAGGTTCTCAGTCTGTGCGGTGGTGCAGTGGATTAGTGCCGCCAGTTGTCGACCAGAAATGGCCAGCATGCTGGCAGGTTCGGTCCACAGCTCAGCATGATGGGTTGAGCTCCCGTCGCTTAGCCTCAACTTCTGCCTACCCAGCAGTTCGAAAGTATGTAAAAAATGGCAAGTAGATAAAATTGGGGACCACTTCGGTGGGAGCTGGCTGGTTATGGCGGGAAGCGGCGAGTCGAGTTGAGTGGCGAGAGTCGGAAGCAGACTACACTCCTGCTGGGGGCAGAGCAAGAACTGCAAGATGCCCAGATGCAACATCGCCAGCCAGTGGGGGGGGGGGGTTAGTTACACAATTGTATAAGTACTAATCTATGTAAGTCGCCAAGAGTCTCCGGAAATTGGCGGCACAGAAATGTGTAAAATAAATAAGTAAGTAAATAGTAGGAGGCTGAGAATGAGCTATATTGGGGAAGGTGGGTTTGATGTCTTTATGTAATTCAAGTTTCAGTTCTTATACTGGGAACCAGGATTCCAAACCCCTGCACTGAGGAGCTGTAGGTCTCCTATTTAATGCCAGGGCTGCCTCTAATAAGACCTTCTTCATCCATAATCTAATTATGGACAAGAGGACAGACATGGCTTGTGCCACCAACATCTGGGTGGGTTATAAGGGGGAAGATGTCAGGCCCAAGCCCAGAGATGTATAACCAGGGTGTGGGTACAGTCTCCCATGGTATACTATTAGATTAGAAGGTTAGATCTTTAGTCCGGCAAGATTCTTCCCTCCCTCCTTCAGCTTGGGACTGTGCAGTCTCTTAATTTGGATTTCTCTCTTGGAAAGCTCTGTCTTGCCATAACTCTCCCCACTGCTCCTCCAGGTTCATATTGCATCACAAGGGTCTTGTCACAGAAATCTGCCTAGTGGGTTTTAGGCATAGTTATCAGCCATGGTAACTGAGCAGGGGAGGGAAATGCTGTTGTCCTCCATGAGACAATATTCACTGTTCCTCAGATAACCAGATAACTTCTTAAAACAGAATACCCAGAACTGGACACAATATTTTCTTGGCCATACCTCTACAAATACTGAGTGAACTACATTTTTTTCCCCTTTGGTGAACATTCTTCTTTCTATTTTCTATGTCATCTTTTCTCGTTTTCAAATCTTAACTAAATTTTAAACTGACTAATAATTTATTTTGTCTACTACCTTTCCATCATTATTTTTAACTGAATTTATTAAATACAATTTAAATAAATTGTAAATAATGTGATTATTTTACAGGTTTTTTTAAATGGAACTTCCTCTCATCTTCAGCTCCTTTTCCCATTAACAGGCACATTTAAAAAAAATTCTAGGGAATATATTTGAATATGTTTTAATTTCTTTTAAAACACTCCAGCATTACATATTTTCCTCAATGATTCTGCTACTTTCACTTCTTCAGCTAAGACTTTCAATATCTGATCCACGTATGATTTGTTTCATCCTCTGATGGAAAAACCCATCAGCAACCTTTAAAATCATGCTTCACAGAATTAGTCTTCCAACATAAGGCAATTAAAGTTCCATATCACAATTACTTCATCCATTTTGAAAGATCTGCATTGTCCTTTTGGGAAGCTTCATCCACATATCTTTAGTTGGATGGATGACAGAAGATACAAACATCAATATTGTTTTATTTTTTCTATTACCTTTAACCCAGATTTCTGAGTATGTATGGCTGCTTTAAATATGCAGTGCAACTCCTCTGTTTTTTTGGATTTTTTTGAGCAAAACCCATGCATTTAGATATATCCTTCATGCTATCCCCTCTAGGAGTAATTATTCAAAGCAAAAAAAAAGAGTAAGCAATAGTAGCTATTTGGTATATGTATACACATACATACATAGATATATATTTGGTATAACACCCCTATATATGTAAGGATATATATTTGATATAACATTTGATATATTTATTAATCACATTTCTATGCCACCAATTTCCAGAGATTCTTGGTGGCTTACATAGATTAGAGTTTATACATTATTATTTTTTATTTACCCTGCCCCCCTCGGCTGGCCAGCAATGTTCATATCTGGGGCATCGTCCGAGACTTCTGCTCCACCCCTGGGACGGGCGAGTTCCATGCCAACTCACTGCTCCGTTGTTTTGCCAGCTGGCATTTTCCCTCTGAAGGAGGTACCCATCAATCTACTCACATTTTCACGTGCTTTTGAACTGCTGGGTGGGCAGGAGCTGGAGGCAAGTGATAGGAGCTCACCCCGTCATGCGGAGCTGTAGATCAAACCTGCCAGAGTGCCAGCCATTTCTGGTCAACATAAGCCGCTGAGCCACTGCACCTCCTTCATATATGGCTTCATGTGCTTTGTGAACCTGGTGTTTGTGGTTTAGTCAGTAAAATCAGTTATGCAAATCTCATCAGAATATACTGTGCTGTTTAAGTACTGACAAGATTCACAAAATATACTGAACCATGATTTGCAGAATAAACTACAAATAGCTGCATTCATTGGCATTCATCTTATTTATAAATGGGATTTAGAATAGGCAAATACCAGACAATATCAATGATTCATAGCATTGTAAATTTCTAGTATTCCAATTGTCAGAGTAACAATGACCTTTTTAATTTTTACAATAAATTAACCAGGCTGCTTTACCAGAATTCCTCCATCATACAAGTTTCCTATGAATCCTGAACCATGATTTGAAGCTTGTTTGGTTGAAATCAGTGGTGGTTTTTCTCCGAGCAGGTGACACTTGGTGGGAGGGGAAATGAAGCTTGGGATTTATCAGTCCCTTTTCTTAACTTGTCCCACAATGGATAAGACAACACTCTTTAACAACTGTTGCAAAATGGTGACAAATAAGAGAGGCAGCGCAATTTAGTCTGGCCAACATTTCTGCTTCCTCAAAAGTTGGTGGTTCACACTTTAATACAGCTATCTTGAAGAGTTCTAAATGTGTAACCAAAGTGATGCAGTAGACACTTATGTTACTCAATAAACAACAACTGGCTGAATTCCCACAACATGTTAAAGTGAAACCGACATTAGAGCTTAGTATATTTCTTTTCTCTTAATCAAAACTATCTTGCAGGAGGGTAAAATATAGTGTTGTAATGAATTCTTATGCTAAAACTGTTATTTGTTATTTAGCTAATGATTTATTTTATTAAATTTATACATCACCCATCTCGCTGCAAGTGACTCTGGGCATTTACAATACACTAGCAATAATAGAGTCTTTGATTCAAATAGAATATTCAGTATTATCTAAGATGTGCAAAAAGTCCTTTAACTGAGCACTCTTAATTTCCTCACACAGATCCAACATTAAGAAATTGTACTTAAAGTGTTCTTAAGAATTGAAAACATCTGTAGGCTAAAGGACTTGTTTTGACAATGTAGTTTCTCCCCCCACTAATTTTTATGTAAGAGGTTATGAGAGCTACATTATCACTAGTGCTGCTAAATTATAACATGATAGCAAATTCTACATAATCTACCAGCCACCACATCTTTAATCTTTTAATGAAAAGGAACAGGCAAAATCTGAACTGAATTCTTTAAACTATCTAAATAGTTACACCTAGAATTTCACCACTTGCAAGATCTTTAAACCACGTGAAATGTGAATTTGTCCTGAAAAAATGTGAAGAGCTTGAATTGAGATGGCTTCCACACCATTAACTCCCAAAACCCTCCAGTGAAATTTAAACGCAATCCACAATTATCTTCATTTCAGCTGACTAAAAAATGTTAAGAAGTGAAAATCATTTCTATATTATGACTTGCTTCAAGTCCTGACACAAGAAAGAAACTTCCTCACATGCTACATTCAAAGGAAGTGTAGTTCATTACTTGCATCCACTTGCTGCTTTTGGGTGGGGAGATCCCAGTGGTCCTTTATTGGGGACTGTGGATAGTCACCAAACCATCATAGTTTTTAAAATATTTATTGGTGCAGTTGTAGTTCATTAGCTGCCCTGGAGGATTTCACAACATTGAAAATTTTGTAAATCCTTTGCAAGGGAGGAATTGTGAAGCAATAGTTTTGGCAAAGAAAGAAATATCCTTCTACCACTGCAGTACATCTCAAAAACTTTTTGCAATAGTTTCAAGGACATTATGCAGAGCTGAAAATAAAGAACAATATGAGTCAATCAGTTTTCCCACTGACCAAGTTCTCAGTAGGATGAAGGGGGAAAAAAAGAACAAGGTAAATATGGCAAGTTTCTGCCAATGAATGAAGATAACTGCATTTTTTTAAAGTTTTATCTATAAAATTTTGAGGAGGTTTTTTTGGTAGGTGATTTATCTTTATATTATTTATATATTAATTAACTGTAAATATTAAATAATAAAAGAGTAAAGATATTGGCATTCAGACTCGAGATTCAAAAAAATCTTTAAAGTCATTTTCTATCTTGTTAAAAATAAATTAATATATTTGGGTTTTTATGGTTATTTTGAACACTGATTAAACAACTGTTTTGAAAAGGAAAAAAGTGCTGTTTTAATTTTAAATAAATCTGGCTCAGAAGCCAGAAATAAAATATGCTCTAGACCTTATTCTGAACTAGTGCAAAATTCTTGTACACTTAAATACTATACAGTACACCTTTCCTACTGATAAGAAAGGAAGGAATATGACAATGAAGGATGTTTGAAAGGTAAAATATGGGGTAGGACTGGCCTTGGGTAAGAACTTTGGCCAACCGACATTAGTGGATATCCACTATTCATTTTAGTGATTTGATAAAATTCTATATTTTATATTTATTTTTTTTATCAAGGATAAGATTTTCAGAAGTTTAGTGTTTTCATTCATCAACACTTTCCTTTAATTGTAAATGATGTATATGGACCTCTGGGTATTTAAATCTTGTTTCCTCTTCAATCATTCTTTAATTTTCAAAAAGAATATCTATCTATATGCTACTAAAACTCTTGAATCAGTAATCTTTAACTGGGTGAAGATGCATTATAGGGCAAAACTTTTTTAACCAAGGTATCTCAAATGGTCAATTTGATCCCACCTGTCTGGACAATTTCTGTCCAGTCTCCCACCTCCCCTTCTTGGGAAGTTGGTTGAGAAGGTGCTTGCCAGACAGCTTCAGAGGACCCTGGATAAAACAGATTATCTAGACCTGTATTAGTCTGGGTTCAGGCCCAATTATGGGACAGAAACGGCTTTGGTCATGCTTGTGGATGATCTCTGGTGAGAGCGGGATGGAGGTAGTGCAGTGGCTTTTGATACCCTTGACCATGGTATCCTTTGGGTCAGCTATAAGAGTTGAAGTTGGATGGTACAGTTTTGTGCTGGTTCAACTCCTTTCTCCAGGGTCAGTTCCAATCAATGTTGATAGGAGGTGAGAGATCCAATTCTTGGCATACTTTATGGTATGCCACAGGATTCAGTACTTTTCCCCCTCCTCTTTAACATCTATATAAAGCTGAAGGGTGAGATCATCTGATGCTATGGGATGAGATATCATCAATATGCTGATGCTACTCAACTTTATATCTCCATCTCTGGTGACCCAAGTTTCGCTGTGACTGCCCATTCACAACGCTTGGAGGCTGTGAGGGTCTGGATGGGGCACAACAGACTTTGACTGAACCCTGACAAAATTGAGTGGCTTTGGATATGGAGGACTTCTGAATCTGAGGGTTTAACATATTTAGTTCTGGTGTGACCAATGGATAAGATTATTAAACTTCTTTATTAAATTAGACAGATCTGGTGTGGAACTTTGGGATTCTCTTAGACTCACTACTCCTGCTCAATGAGCAGGTGGCAGTCATGGCTAAGAAAGCCTTTGCACCAGTTATGCCCCAGTTATGCCCATACTTGGATCGGGAGTCCCTCTGCTTGGTCACTCGTGCCTTGGTTATCTTACAAATAGTTTACTGCAATGCATTCTACATGGGGCTACCCTTGAAGTATCTGGAAACTACAGCTGGTACAGAGCGCAGCTATGCAGACAGTACTTTGGGTCTTGAGGATGCACGTGACACCTCTGTTACATGAGTTCCACTGGTTATTGCTCTGTTTCTGGGTACAGTTCAATATGTTGGTTATCACCAATACGGCCTTATATGGCATGGGTCCAGGTTACCTAAGGGACCATGTCACCCCACTGGGTTCAGCTTGCCCCACCCTTGCCAGCAGTAAGGGCATGCTTTGGATCCCGTCAGCCAGGGAATTTTGGCTGGCAGGGTCCAGAAGACGGGCCTTTTTTGCCATGGCACCTGCCCTCTGGAACATCATCTCATCTGGAGTGCAATCAGCCCCCACCCTTTTGGTCTTCAGGAACAGCTGAAGACATGGCTCTATAGGCTGGTTTGGGGGCCAGATAGCCATTTGCCATTAATAAGGTGATTGCTTGATTGATTATGCCATCTTTACTTCAGCCTGCCCCATCTTGTTCTTTTTAATTGTATTTTATTCTATTTTGTATTGTGTTCAATATTTTATTATGTTTTTACTGTGAGCTGCCGAGAGTTGCTTGTAATGAGTGGGGCGGCAGATAAGTTTAATAAATAAAACAACACAAATTAAACCAACAATGTGGCACATTATGTTGAAAGAACAAAGACGATAGTTTGCAAATAATTTCAGAGTCCCATTGCTCCTATGACAGCTTTTAATATATATTTTTCTTTGCTTTTGGAGATGATGGCTGACATCATCAGCTCCAAATGATGAAGAAAAAACTAACAGCAGTGCATCATTATGCATATCGAATAATGAACTATGAGAATGAATTTAATAATCTTATCCATTTGGTCATTCTGTTTCTCTGTTTAGACAAAGAAATATGTCTGAAATGATGTCTCAATGAGTCAAATGTTGCCTAGTTTCACACTATTAATATTTTTTAAAGACTATGTTTTAATTATACAGTATGCTTCTTTTCCACAAAATGGTTAATCAGTGGTTTAAAATTTTCAAATGATTTGCCCTGTAATATTTTGCTAGTAAAAATAATCATTTTGGCTACAATACTTTGACTTAAACTGGGTGAATTAAAGCCTTGTATATTTCTTTTACTAAGTTCTATATCTTATTTGGCCATCTAGAATGCTTTTTCCTCTCCTTCTTTTACTAGGTACAAATATATTTATGTATATATTTATATGAACCTGGTTTGTAGATTCAACCATATTATCCTATAGTTGGTTGGATTTCTGGCTTAATGTGATATGTGAACAGTTGCAGTGCGTTGTGACATAGTATAATGTGTTTATCAATAATTCAGCCTGAACATCTGGCCTCTGCTCCGTATTATTCTCTGCAGCAATTCCAAATCAATTTGCTCCATAATTCACTTTGGAAATATCTTCATTCATAAAGATACTAGTCTAAATATTTACTTGGTTTTTCTGTCTTTCTGTTGTCATATATGACCCTTCCCAGCTCAGCATCTTACAATCTGGTTATGCTAATTGGCTATTCTTGGGCAAGAATTTTGGGAGTTTGAGCCTGAGTTTATTTTCAAACCACCAGATGTATGGAGGGCAGATGTATGATAACACAAAGACTTGTTAACAAACTGATCTAAATCATTATTTAACCATGATATATTAAATAAACCATAGCTGGATGAGTTTCTACAGCATGCAAAGTCATAAACTATGATTTGTAAATCATAATGGATTAAGTTAATGTAGCTGAACTTGAAAAATCTGGATAACCACCAAATTGCAATAGAGAAATATGAAGAGATTTTTGTAGCCCAGATATCAATACAGACATATGCATCATGCCATTCTCCTACAAAGAAAGCAACCTTATGCCCAGTATGGTGAAGGAATAAGGAAGAGTAAACCACAGAAATTAAAGGTGTGAAATGAAGAAAGTAAACAGATAAAATTAGCTTGTAACAATAGAATTCACTGAATCTTGTGATACATTTCTACCTTTACAAACAATCTCTTCTTTTGCAAGAAAAGCTTGATGAAGGTGCTTCCAAATTCCGTAAGGCTTCAGAAAGGGTTATTTTTCCCTTGTTCTCTCCTTTTCCTTGGCTAAAAGCAAGGCCAAGGAGTGACAGTCCTGAAAGTGGCTATCTAATGAGTGAGAATATCAATGAAGAGAGCATATCAAAATAGAGACAGCAAACACCTGTGGAAGAAGGGAGACAGCAAAGATACCATAAAAAGTTTTGCACAGAAATGAATACAGATGAGTGAATTGCTTGCTAAGCTAAAGTTATAATATCTAAATATCATTAGAAATTATTTACTTGCAGAGTACTATAAAATAGACCTCAATGCAAATTAGAGAAGAATTGGTTGTAGGTCTGGAAAATTGTTATCCTTTTCCAACCTGGCTGGGAATTCTGGATGCCAGATTAAGGAAGGGTGTGTTACATTGGAACAGATAGATGGAACCTGAAGGTTTACTGAAGAAGAATGTTGCAAAGCACTGCTTTTTCTTCCACCTTCCCTGCACTTTTTAAAGATTCAAAATCTTAAGTTGTCCAGGATGTATGTCTTCCAGAAAAAGAAATGCTGCAAAATTGATCTGATGAACAAGAACTGGCTTTCTTATTGAGGCAGGCCATAAGCACAAGGCCTTAGAATCATAGATACTTTGATCACAGATTGAATTTCTTCTTCTGCAATTGTATCCTAAGGAATCTGTCCATTACCAGTTCTCAGAAAATCTGAAACCACAGTTGAGCCAAAATTGGTTACAATTCAATATCCAAGTCTATGATTGAAACACTGCACCAGAGCTTGAGATGCCCCTAGACAAAAGTCTGGAGCAGTCTTTCTCAACCTCGGCAGCTTTAAAATGGATGGACTTCAATTCCCTAACCAGCTTTCCAAGATTGAGAAACAGTAGGCTGGAAGAAATGTTTCTCATTACAGTACTGGTTATTTTTGATGGGAAAATGGATATGGTGTGGGGGAATTTACTTCCCTTAACTAATGTCACTTTCTTACTACACTGTTGGGATGGGCTACCTATTGCAGCAAATCTGCCAAGTGTTTCATACTGTCAAAGAAGTATTCCTGGGTTTCCCCCTCAAGGTTGTTCAAAAAGAGTTGGGATGTAGGATGGGCTCTCAATCAGAAAAAGTCCCTCCAATGAGAGAAAAGAGGGCCAAAGATGCAGATTAAACTCCTTTGAATTAATGCTTTTGGAGATTCTCAGAAAAGGTAGAAGGAAAAGAGTTCTCATATCTTTTTCTCCCACTTCTAAGAAAGCAAAATATTTTAAAGTTGCAAGAGGTCTTGATGCCATTATCTTATTGTACTGGAGGCACATGCCCACTCTAGATGTATGGAAGTGCATGAATGGTGGGCCATGTCTTGGACTTATATTCATACTTACAAACTTTATTTGTTTTTAACATATAGGATAGTATACATATAACCTTGAATATATGCTCTATGTTGCTTTCAAACATTTTTTATATCTGAGCCCAATTTGAAAGTTCATAAATCATTAGATTCAACTCTATTTATCTTATTCCCCAAGATGCCTCAGCCATTTCATAACTCTCTTATTCTCTTGTGTCTTCTCTGCTTCTGCTGAGTTCACACATAATGCTGAACCAAAAACATGATTAACAAACTACCATGATTTAACATGATGGCTGATTTCTACAACGTATTAAGACATAGTATGGATATGTTTGATTTTAAGCATGATTTATGGTTTAGTCAGACCTCTAGCTCCCAAACTGCTAACTGCTGCTTTCTTAATCTCCTGAGCCCTGATCTCTGCCCTCTCTCTGCAGACAGATAGCTCCCTCAAGACGGAAGATTATTCTTTTATAAAAGACTTTCATTTCAAACAGATGTTTCATTTTAAGAAAGAGATATGATGGATAGAAAGCAAACTCAGCAATAATGCATCTTTAAAGTCCCATGTTTTCCCAGGATATACTAATGAGGAAACATGGAGCCATTTTAAGTACAATACTCAAAGTTTGAAGGGCTTCTTGCATTCAAGTGGCTGCTTTCAACATCATGTGGCACATAAATCTTGGAGGAACATCTTCAAAGAAGATATAAATATGTTCTTAGGACCACTTATGAAAATGGTCTAAATCAGAATATTCATAATTTTTGGAAAATTTATCTAGTTTAGCTGAAACAGCTGGAAAACTAAAATTAGTTATACTGCAGGATCCTAGCACGGCACAATTATATAATTTATATTTATGCCTGTAATTTTGCCTCCACATACTGCATCTTAGATTGATTATAGGATCAGGGAGAGTCTATAATTGTGGCAAATTCATTAATTATACTCTGATTTGTCTCTGCAAGAGTTTTTGGATTGCATCAGTGTTAAAGTGAATATAAAAATAAAAATGTCAGCTAATAATAATGATTCAGCTGTGTTGGCATAACAAATTAATCTGGTTTGCCAAAATGACCTATTAGGTTCATACAACACAATTGTATATTCATGTATTTATTTCTACCTCCATCTTAAAAAACTCCACTTCTCTCATTGTATTAACCCACTGTGTTAAACAGATTAAAATGCAAATAGTTATTCTGGTTATCTCACATAAGAAGCAAGGTTGGTCTCAAAACAGATAGAAATAATACAATCGTTGCTCACTGCTCAAAGTAGTCCCATCTCTCTATTTTCTGATTTTTTAAAAAAATCTATGCAGAAAACCACATGTTTATTCTATCAATTAAAGTGTTTAAACTATTTTAGGATTTAATATCTTCTGGTAGTTTGTGATACTAGAGCTTCAACTATTGAATATATAAGTAGGTTTCACATATTATGTTAAAGGTATAATGCAAGCTTTTGGCTTAGTGTGATTGTAAATTTAATGTCATAGTTTGTAAACCATGGTTAATGGTGAAGATGGGCGACTAAAAACTAAAAGCAATTCCTGAATTCTCAGGAACCCCAGTTCTTAAAAAGAACATTTTAAACCAAGAAATATGCCATTATTGAAGCTTAAGCCCTAAAATATATCTACAGTTTTTAAAAACCATGGGAAACAACACAAACCTGCCAACATTTCCTTTACCACAAAACCCAGGAAAACAAAAAATCCAGGTTTTATTCATGATAAAACCTAGATGACACAGCTCTACCCAATGTGTATTATCAATCTGCCAGCGACACATTTTATTTTTAAGAGGGTCTAAAAATGATAGGATGGCTTCTGACCTGGTAAAAAATAACTGACATCTAGTTTACAGCATATTATCGGGCTACTATATGTTCCTGCAACAATTTGCACAACCAATAAATCACAATGAGCTTTTCTTTCTCCTTTGTTACCATCAAGCAGTATCTGCATTTTTGTAACCCTGAACCACTGTAGCCACTTGTGGGTTAACTAATAAGCCATAGTAAAATAAATCATGGCTTAGTAATTTGATTTGGTTCTATAAGAAGAATTTAGGCTGCCTGATACTTTAATACATTTCTCTCACTGCTAAGTGTTCCCAAGTATTAATTCTAAGATGAGAATCCAAGTACAGTGGGGCAAAAAAGTATTCAGTCAGCCACCAATTGTGCAAGTTCTCCCACTTAAAAAGATGAGAGAGGCC
>JANHZU010004438.1:106841-125052 GCA_032468055.1 Acrochordus granulatus
AGGCCTCTCTCATCTTTTTAAGTGGGAGAACTTGCGCAATTGGTGGCTGACTGAATACTTTTTTGCCCCACTGTACTTCCAATTTTTGCAAATCCTAGCATTCTTCCCTTTGGCCATCCTAACTGAGGCTCTTGAAAGCTGTAATTCAGCAACGCTTCACCTACAAACTCCCCTACTCCAGATTAAGCAAAAGTGCTTCCAATCAGAACTTGAGAGTTCAAGCAGATGGAACCACCAGCTTTGCTCTCAAAAAGCATCGATGCCATAAACAGAGGGGTGAAATAACAATGCCCAACTAAGAAAAACACAGCCATCGATGCAGAGAGGCAGAAAAGGCTGGGGCTTTTGTTTTGTTCTCCCAAGGAGATGCTCTTCAGCACTTCTACTGTATTATCTGGTTGTCGTCTGTGCAACTGATGCAGAACAGACGTGAAAAAGACCAGAAAAGCCAGGTGCTTTGCTGGAACTGAGCTACTATGTTTATTTCCATTGCTCTGTTCCTACTTGTAGCATCACGTCCAGGGTGTCAAGGCTGGTGTGCTTCTGTGTTTGTGTTTGGAGGCTACTATGACAACACAGGCCTAAGGGAGCAAAATGTCCTACTGGTTCTCTTGGCATTAGCTTTCCCTGTAGATACAATGTTTTGTGTTATTCTGCACAGTTTTGTTGTGAGGATTATTCTAATTCCTGATTCCTTCTTCCAAGAAACAGGGCTCTTTCCCGTCAATGATGTTGGAGGATATTAATTAGGCAACTGTTCTAAAGTCTGCTTGCTCAAATTATTGCTGCAGTATCGGAGGATCTGTTTCCAGTGAAGAGGAGGGGTGAACAAAAGAGGACCTGTAGAAGGTGTAAATATTTTCACAGCTACTCTCCATATTCACAGACAGCTTCTATCATGATAGCTGTCAGTTTTGCTGAAGGACTGAAACTAGAATGATTTGTGGAACCAAACGTATGAGTAGCAATGCCACACATAAGATATTATATGTTAGACTACAAGAACACCAATCTTGCTGCCATTTAATGGTCATCAGGATTTTTGCAGCATATAGTACTGTAAGCCTGTTTATACTGACCTTTAAGCACATTCTTTAAACATTTTCAGGTTCTGCATTTTCAGTACTCTCCAGAGTTTATCCAATAGTGTCTCACAGGCTACTTCGATCATGTTACACAGCAACTATGACATTAAAAAAGCTCAAGGGATGCAAGCTATTTATGGGAGGGTGCCTTGAGCTTCTCCCTTTCTCTCTTTGCCACTTTACTTCATTTGGTATTGAGAGAGAAAAAATTAAAAAGTTATTTGTTTGATCAGGACCTGGTGTTCTTTAGTTCTGTTGGAGCAATTACTGGTACAGTAAACAAGAATTTAATCCTATCAACATTACTGTATAACAATGAAGATAGAACTGCCAGCATCCAAAGACCAAATCTGGGTGCGTCCCACATTTCTTGATTCAGAGGCTGTAAATACACCATTAGCTTTAAAAGTAAGACCAACACTACAACCAGCTGTTTCCCTTCCTGAAATGTCCGTAAGAGGCTAACTATGCAGTAGAGAGGGTTGCTCTTTCAGAAAATCAATTCTTTGAAATACAGAATTGAATTTGCTTCTTGCCTTTGAGTCAGTCCTGATTCCTGGGGACTGCCTGACTATTCCCTGAGGTTTTTCTGGCAAGGTTTCTCCAAAGTGGTTTGGAATTGCCTCCTTCCTAGGGCTGAGAGGGATGAGTCCAAAGTCATCAGCTGGCTTCATACCCAAGGCAGAATTAGACCCTCATGGCATTCTGGTTTCTAGCCTGGTGCCTGAATGCTAAACTAGACTGGCTCTCGTGCAACCCTTTAGCTCAAGGCCAAAGTAGGTTCTTCCACAGATGAACAATTTAAATGGTAGAGGCAGTACTGTAAAGCTACTTTTGGACTTCCCTATTGTACATAAAACACAGGAGCTCTTATGATGGATTTTTCTTACTCTGTACATATATGCTCCCGCTGTATAGAAAACTTAAGTTAAGAAAAAGTATTCTGTGCTGCTGTCCATCTTCTTGACGTATCTACTTCATGCGCGCAGGCCATCTCTTTTTCACGGAGGCAGAAAATGCTCCTTCCAATAGGACCCAACCAGCAATTACATACGATATTACTCAGATTTACTAGGACTTAAATCAATTGTCTTATTTGTTAGAAGAAGGCCTCGATGCCAGGCTCAACATTAGATTAATTATAGGAGGTTCTCTTTTCATTGTCCCATTCCTCCTCCCCTCCCCACTTCCAGCCCAATGTACTCCACTTTATGACTTAAGCCATACTCTGGGATTCTAAAATCTGGAATATTTAACCTGCCTTCAGTTAAATATTCAGACTAAATTATATCAGCATCCTGTGTTTGACCCAAATGTCTTCTGAGAAGAAAAAAATTGTATATAAGACCGGTTATATAACACTATATTATTCTAGTGTTACTCCTGGGGTATTGACTCCTAGACACTCTTACAAATATAAAGTGCATTCTCTATTTGTTTAATTTACTTAGTTCCCTAATGTTGGAATAATCAGTGCTGAATAAATCAAATGAATTAAATTAGCTATTTGTGCAATGGCAAAATAGTCACACAGAAATATAAAATTACATATTGAAATGATGCCATGTGACTTTTTTCATTTTGCACAAATAGACACTATAACTTCCTATTACCATTTGTTGAGAACATGTTGCCTTCACTCTGTAGAGTTTTATAAAATTAAGCATCCATATTATGGATGAAAAAAGCCATATTAACTGTAGAAAATATGTGCAGTGAAAACAATGAAGCAATGTCTGTTGTTCACTAAGACTTCCTGATTTCATGAAAATTATAATTGTCTACAAACATTAATTATTTGGAGTTCCCCATTTTCCAGTTTCTCTTGCATGGTGAAACCAGAATGAGAGCAGAACAATAACATCACTTATTTCTGAGTGGAACAAAGTTAAAAACAAATTACAGAACTGGCTCCAGATCAGAAGGTATCTTCGGGATTTAATATTGTGAAATCATAATTTGTTGATTTTTTAAATCAGGTTTTTGTGCTTGTTGACTTTTTTAATTTGAAAATATGTTTTTCTGATGAAAGTATTTCATCAATCTTGTTTTTATTCATTAAAAAAATAACACCACCCAATAGCTGAAGCTCTCTGAGCAGTTTACAATGAAACACACTAGAAGAGAACTCTCCACCATTGACTTAACCTAGAGCTGGTTATATGAAGCTGCTTACCTTTTAAATAGTTTCAGACTTTCAATTTTATTTGGAACAATGTTTGATATTCCAGATCCAAACACTCCCACCAAATAGATCTATAGCTGGCCATACAAAAGTTCATATAAAGAAATGAAACAAAAGATTGACACTTGGGCTGTCCACTAAGTGCACTTAGATTCTCTCATGGAGAACATACACTCTTAATATCCCATGCTAGGTTATACGTGATGTGTGGAACCACTCTTTTTACAGCTGGTAAAAATCAGTGGTGTGGTGTTGAAGACATTCTCAAACATCAGTATTTCGTATTAACTTTGTCTATTTCTGATTTGGCAATGACAAGCCAGGTTTCATGGTCTTTCTTGCTGTGATCCATGTCCTAATCTGAATTTTCTCACCTGAGATCCTGCTGCCAGTCACTTCTTCTTTCCAGATGCATTTATGATGGTGAAATAGGTATATACGTGTATTTTAGAGTGTGTTTCACTAAGATCTACTGCCTTCCTTGGTAGCAGTCTTGTAAGAATAACTTCAGATTTATTTTCTCAAAACAAATGAAAAAGCACCATTCTCTGGATTGTTGTTTACTGATCAGTTCAGTGATGGCAAATCTTTCGGGCTCGGCGAGTCAAAAATTCAGAAAATGCCCTAACTCGAATCTTCTCTCTCTCTCTCCTTGCCATCTAGGCCATCCTGAACAGTGGCATTCAGTGGCGGCCTGAAGTAGAAGCCTGGGCCTTGACTTCAGCTCTTAACACCACCACTGCCACTCAAAAAGGACACCTCGCACCATTCCCCAAGGTGCGCAAGCTTTGGGGAACAGCACAATTGCCCCTGCAGCCCAGTGTTCCCCAGGATCTGCCACACACCACTTACCTGCAGGCACTGTTCTGTCTCTCTTGACAGGAACTTGCAGCCTACCTGAGACTGTTCCAGTTGTACAAGGCTTTTATTCTTGAAGCTGCTTTGGAGAATGCTCTTCCATGGCCTCTGAGGCATCCAAAAACTGCAAAAGCATGCCCTGTTCTTGCACAATTTTTGAAGGCTTCACAACACAATGGCCCTCTCAGACAACTTCCAGAGAGTCCAGAGGCTGTGTGATATATATTCCGTTCTCACGCAGCCTTTGCAGCCTCCAAAAAGCAGTGAGAACTGGGTGTGCTTATGAGAAGAGTTGTCGGATGTTGGTGAATGTTGGCATGTTGCCAAAATGTTATGGCTTGTTACCTTTGACATGCACTTCATATGTGCACCATCACTGGATTAGTCAGTCAATGTTAGGCATTGTGATTTTACAAACAAATATACACATACTGACAAAAAAATCTAGATAATAAAAAGGTATTCATATAGATTTCCCAGATATGGTTAAAGATGAGGAGTTATAGACCATAGTACTACAGTACTGCTTATTCTTCAGTCCTAATGTAGAAAACTTTTCAAACTTTCAAAATATCCAAAACAGGCTCAAGCTTTCTCTGCAAGTCTGGGTTTTTCCTTCCTAATAGCATCCATCTCTTGCATGGATTTAATTTCAGCTTGTTTTCTGCCATTGATACGTGCAACTTTCATATATCCATCTCATATTGAGATGCTGTTTTTGGGGCTGACTATTCAAAAATGTCACAATTGCTTGTCCTCGGCAACTTCAGTGGCAGAAGGGTGGGACACAAAGTTATTCATTCACTAAATGCCTGCAGGCCCTGATGGCTCAAAGGGAGACATATTTCTCCCTCCCCCCCCTCTCATTTACATGGTCACCCATCTCACCAAAGGGTGAGTTTATGTAAATTTGTAAAAAATGGTCTGCTGTGTCGTCCTGACTGCTAATAATAAATGATTGTATCACCACCGAACACTTTGGAAGGCTGCCATGCTTCTTTGCATGCCTTTGAACTCTAATTGAATGATCAGATGGTACCTTCTGCATTGCATTGTTTGTCTTTGTTTTTACATACTATTCTTTTACCTCCCTGTGCATCTAAAACTCTTCTTTGTATGCTGATTTAAGTACTATCACTATCATCTAGCTATCAGAGCAAATGTCCTCTATAAAAAGGTTACTGCAATCTTCCATCTAAAGAGAATTCCAGTGGAAAACACATCTCCATAAAAGCTTGTGCTTATGCAAGTAGTTCCCAAAGCCCCTTCAAAAACGGCCACTGAATAGTAATTCTGGGTGTGATAAAATGACTGAATATGACAAACAGTCATAGTAATGATTAAATTACTTTCAATTAAACAAAAAGGCAATTCAATCAATGTTTAGGATTTTTTTCTCCTGGCTCCACCTATTTCTTTGTTCTGCTCCTGTCCATTTTTTAGCGTGCAGTCCCAATGCTCTAACAAAGGTCAAGTGTGATCCCCAGAGTGAGAAAGATTGCACACTCCTGATTTATGCTATAGTAAATTACCTTTAAAATGCCACAAGAGGTCACACTGTTTTTGCTGAAGCAAACATGATGGTTCTTCCCTCACAGAGGCAGAATGACAGAACCAAACTGGTGCCTAGCTCACATAGACTTTTTATCCATCTGGAGAGGCAGCTTGGTCTAATGGTGAAGGCATCAGACATGTTATTTTTAGCTCCACTGCCTAAATCATGTTAAATTTAGAATCCTTGACTGAAAGATGGTCAGAAGCAGAGTAGACAAATAGCACGGAGAAAAAAATTAAATAAGTGCCTACAGTTTTCACTGCCACTCATATGAGGGCTAGAATGGGATACTTTGGCACATTACATCACTGACTTGTACAAAATAAAAATTATACTGGAAAGGGAAGTCAGGCACTTCCAGTGAACAGCTAACATTCTCACAAAAGTGCGCCATAAATTAATGTCTTTATGTCGCTAAATTAATATCTTTATATAAACAAAGTCAAGCAAACAACTGAAGCCATTTCTGATTTCAGAGATATTGTAGTTGTTAATGAGACATCATTTAACAATAGTACCCCACTAAGTCCAAATCAAAAGTATGGTTTCTCCATGGAAGAACAGTTCAAATATTTTCTCATGGCAGCTTGGTCATTCAGAGGCAGCACCAACATTTCTTGTATGTGGAAGGAGTCCCTGCAAAAACACTAGTTTTTCTGAGAGCAGTGAGATGGACATGGAAAACAGCATCTTCCAAAAGTTTGGCGCTTCAGCGGAGGCATTATAATTCTCAGATGTTTCAAGTGGTCTTTCTAGAAGAACTGTCTTCAAATGCTATTAGAATTTTTTCTAAAAAAAACCACTTTTATCTTCAAGCACCGTTTCTCATTTTTTGGGAAACTCCATATCTTAAATAATGCTACAGAAAATCTGGACAGAGTGTTTTTGGCTCCCGTATTTGCAATCCTGACTTAACCCCAGTCTTAATGGATTTCAGCAACAATGGCATGTATGTGTAGGAAGGGTTATTAGTGGCTTAGAGTCAGTGTTGGACTAGCCTCTGCAGTATTTCTGGCAAGATTTCAGAAATGGTTTGCCCTTGCCTTCTTTCTAGGGCTAAAAAAGAGGAGCTGGCCTGACCTTTGTCCCAAAATGGGAGTAGATTCATGATCTCTTGGTTTCTGGCCTTAACCACCATACCAAACCAATTTCTTCTACTTACCTTTATCTATGCTTTTAACTGTCTCGATTGATTTTAATTAAACATGTAAAGAAATCTCACGGTTGAACGTTAAGAGGCTGTTTTGGCCTTGAAGATAACATTTTGCCTCATTGGATGGATGTGGCTTTATCAACAACCCACCATTAGAGCCCCGGTGGATTGAGGCAGTGCATCTAGAGATGTATATCCTCTTTACAGAGTCCCTTCAAGATAATGTTGACTCCTGGTGACCACCTGGACAAGTGCTATGGTTTTCTTGGCAAGATTTTGGAAGTGGCTTGCTATTGCCTTCTTTCTAGGACTAAGAGAGAATGACTGGCCCAAGGTCACCCAGCTGGTTTTGTATCTGAGGCAGGACTAGAATTCGTGGTCTCCCAGTTTGTAACTTAGCCACTTGGGGGGGATATGCATGTGTGTGTGCATGTGGGTGTGTATAATACAGAGCACAATGCATTAGCCCTGTTCATAAAAAACATTTTTTTCAAGCTTGCATCAGTTTTCCATGATGTTGGGTAACAGCTACTGCTGTATCTAATCCTTGGACCTTGATCCAACATTACCATGAAGTAGGGCAGACAGTTTGACCTTGTTGCCAATGAAAGCTCAGAACTGGGCCCCAGCCTTCGTCAACTGAGCTTCATACTCATAAAACTACTGATACCTGCCAAGTGCTTTTTTAACAACCCTGCTGTTTAAGAAAGTTGTTTTAGGAAGACAGGAAAATGAAATTACAGTACCAGAGCTAAATGGAAGACTGTGTGCTTCCTAAGATATCCAATGACATGTTAAGTGGAGGAAATCAAGGTTTCTTGAATGCCAGGAGTTTTTAGCTACAGCATTACTTTTCTATCGTTAGAGATGGCCTGATTTTTGCTCATTCAAACTTCCGATTCTGTTACCAAATCTGTTTCAGGCCAGTCCCAAACAGGTAGGAGTTTTTTAAATTCACCAGTGGTGATTGCAGAGACATGCAGCCACTAATGACTGTTTATGCCACAACTGCTTTTTGAATGCATGGATTGAAAACATTGCTTTCCTCACAAGGATGGTGTGGTAGGACCACATGCTAGTTAAAGGGAAATTTAGAATCAGATTAAAGCTTGCTTCACCTTTCCACTTACCATTTATCTTTGAAGTTTTAGTTGTTTATTTCCTTTAGAAGAAACTGGGCAAAAGTAACCTATTCTTCTAACAACTACTGTACTTCTGAGCAAGCAAGCCTCAACTTCCCAGAGCGGATGACTTTCTGCTACTTAGTAAATGTTCAGATCGGGATCTACAGCATTGCATTTACAGCCCCACAGATTTCATAAGAGTGTTGCGTCTCTTCTTGCACAGCATATGTTTTAGGTCAGCAGTAAAAAAAAGTCAATAAGCAATCTGGTATCTGATTGGTCCAGATGTTCTAGATTTCAGATCCAGCCAGTACACTTAATGGCAAGAAATCATGAGAGCTGCAGTTTCAAATATTTAGTAAGAACCACGTTGCTTAATCCTAGTTTAAAGCAATACTATTGATAAAATAATGCAAATTACAGCAAACAGATTTAAACAACTGCCTCATAAAATATACAATAATTGACATCAAGACTAAAATATGTCTCATGAATAATGATTATTGAGTAACTGTCTGCAAAATTGGAGGGCAAAGAATTCAGCATAGAATACATTTTTGCCTAGCACATGGTTAATTTTTTAGAAATAATGTGATGAGTTCGAGAGATGATAGCATGCCTAAAAAATGAAGAACATTTTAGGTTAGTTAGCTGCTCATAACATTCAGCTTGTCCAAAACAATACCATGATGCGAACAAGGAAATATTTCCATATTTTTTCTAATGATGTTTTTGAAAACATTATGTAGTAATAGATATATTACAGATTGGTTTATGTTCACATTGTGGGATTCTCAAAAGTAGAAAGGTTCTGCTCTGCTTCCATTCCCATTTAAGTTCCAGGATCCAATTTGGGTCCTTTTTCAGTAACAAGGCTGTTAACTTCCATTTAATCCCTTGCATGAAGCTTTACTGCTTTCTTTTAGGATAGCACTTAGAGATATACTTCAAATTTAAAAAGTCAGAAAACAGCAAAAACGAAGTTAGAAAAATCAGTGAAGTTAAAACTGTATTGGAAGTAGGATCTCTTTAACATCTTTCTTTTCCAAAGGTGTAGGAAGGTAAAGGTTTTACCTGTCCAGTCCTGTCTGACTCTAGGAGGTGGTGCTCATCTCAGATTCACAGACAAGGGAGCCAGCATTTGTCCAAAGATGCTTCCCTGGTCATGTGGCCAGCATGACTATACACCAAGGTGCGTGGAATGCTCTTATCTTTTCTTATCTTTTTAAATTAGGTGGTATTCATCTACTTGCATTTTTTCGAACTGCTGGGTTGGGAGAAGGGGGGGCATATAATGGGAGCTCTCCCCATTACACGGGACTTGGGTCTCAAACTCCTAGCTGATAAGCCCAGCATCTTAACCACTGGACTACCACGCCCCACTGTAGTAAGGACCTCTTTGTTAATGTTACCAAACATGACTAATCAGCTGATGTGAATTAGAGTGAAAGGATTCCATAGTCAAATGTTTTTGATGTATCTTAACTGAATTAACTCCCTTCACTATCCTCTACACTGGGTTGGAGTATATGATGAAGGGAAGGACTATAGTTTTAGTGCAGGGTAATCTTTTGCGGTCTGGCAGAGAGGCCATTTCCATATACAGTACAGGATTTCCAACTCTCAGAATTTCAAACTCAGCTATGCAGAGAATTCCACGCATCTGAAAATCCACCAGATTGGTCAACACTTCTTTAGAGCATCTATTTTGTATGCAAAAAGTCCTAACACACTGAACCCCATGAAAGTGGAAATTATCCTCCAGGAAAGACAAAGACTTTGAAATCATGGATTGCTGCTGGCAGTCATCGACTAAGTCTGCTTAGTGGTTTCACTTGTTTTGACTCAGCATGCCTGCAAAGCATGAGTTTGGGTTTTAACATTTTATGGGAATCTCAAGACTTCTGCTTTGTTTAGTATACAATATTCATTGTAGTCAATATCAAATGCAAACTGAAGGAGGCTGCACTCAAACTCCCAGCTTCTCTCTTGGCCTCACAGCATCCTTAGAATGGTCAATCTCAAATAATTTGGCCATTTATAGTACATCTCAGAGAGGTTTGAAAAATAAAATTAATCCCACAAAGGGCTGTAAATGTTAGTCCCTTCCATTTTGGTGAGATCATAAAGTCATTAACTTTATCCTTTGCAGCCAATGGAAGTCCAAACAAAGTTTTTAAGTGCAGTCCCAGTTGCAAGAAATTTATCCTTTGCTTTTCAGTGTCAGAATCAACCTCTGAAACAATCTCCCTGTAGAGATTAGGCTGACCAATGCATTTAGGAAGATGTTGAAAACAAAGCTGTTTTGGGGAGTGTTTTAATCCATTTGGCTTGTTTTATTTTTGGTTCTTTTTTCACTGTTATGAAATTTTGTTTTCTGCTTGGAGTTTACCATGGATTTGTTTGCTACTGTGTAAGCTGCCGAGAGAGGAATTGATTCTTGAGGGTGATAAATAATCTCTGGTTTATAGTTTATTTGCCTAGAACTATACAAAGAAAGCATGGGGTGTGAATGGGGAGTAAATATCATAGGAGAGCCAGTTTGGTGTAGTGGTTAAGGCATCAGATTACAAACTGGGAGACTGGGAGTTCTAGTTCTAGTTTTAGGCACAAAGCCAGCTAGATGACCTTGGACTAGTCCCTTTTTCTCAGCCCTAGGGAAGAGGCAACGACAAACCATTTCCTCAAAACCTTGCCAAGAAAGCAGCAGGGATTCGGCCAGCATCTCTGGGAACCTGACATGGTTGAACAGAACTAAAAAAATTTTATAGAAAGATTGGTAGAGAAAACACAGGCAATTGTGGCTATTCAATAAATCATAAGTTAGCATGACATATGAACCTAGTCTGGAACTTGCCAGCAGGAACTAGAAACTGACTAATGAAAGCTGAATGAAGAAGCAATGTATGGAGGCATGTTTCGTGTTTCAACTCAAAAACAGGCAGCTGGAGCAGCAAAATATCAGAATGATACATTACAGTAATTCTTTTCATCAGAAGATATTTGGATTTATCTATCTCTCCTTGCATTGGCAATGAAGGAATTTTCAGGAAACATACTTGCTAAAGATTTGGGAGACAATAACATGCAAATGTGTTACAAAACGACCCCAGGGTCACTCTGAAGTAAAAATTATTGTTCAAACAGAAATATAAAAAAGCACTTAACATTAAAAGAACAAGATGTGCCATGTTAGCAAGTTATAGAGAACATTGCTCTGAAGTTCAGAAAGGGTAAATCATATATTTATCTTATTATAAAGTGAATCCTAAGCATTTCCCTGATTGCTGTCCACTACTTATTTTTGCAAATATGATAAAAAATTAATTGCACGTGAGGAAAATTAACTGCAAAACATAATGTATAAGAGGCAAAGTTACATATTTATTTAGAAAGTTATTCTAAGGAACAAGGAAGTATTATTCAGATGGAACCTTGTCTTAAAATGTACAATTTCTCCCAAAAAAGTAGGTCCCAGATCCGAAGCTTAATTAATTTGTTATACTGAACTTCAACCTAAGCAATCATAAAAATTAAACAAAACAGATCCACCCATTGTCGCTCACATACAGCATTAGCAATCTGGTATTACCTCTGACTGCTTCTACACGAGAGTCTCGCATCAGTTTAAAATCAGTTCTACAAGAGATCAATCTGCTATTACATAAGCTATAGTCTTTCTGCTTGGAGTTTACCATGGATTTGTTTGCTACTGTGTAAGCTGCCGAGAGAGGAATTGATTGTTGAGGGTGATAAATAATCTCTGTTTATAGTTTATTTGCCTAGAACTATACAAAGAAAGCATGGGGTGTGAATGGGGAGTAAATATCATAGGAGACCATAGATGGGCAATTCATTGCTGTCTTCCTCTTCTGAAAGCTGGACTTTCTGGGAAGGGAATGGACTGAACAACATCTGGAAATGCTGCACTGGCCATACGCTAATTGCTCTGGCTTCTATTTTGAGCCTATTTCCTTTCAATTTTGACTGCCCCAAGTATCCAATACATATCGAGGTTAAACAGGCAGCATATCATCTATAAGCAGATTTTCTTTTCCTTTGATAAATGCAAGGATACAGGAAATGCATGTGTACATATGCTGGTCAGTTCCCTCCATCACTGCTATGGAAGAAGTCAGACGGACTCTTTTCTTTAGTTCAAATGCTTTGTTTCTTTAGGTGTTAGGCCAATTGGAAATATAATTTTGTTCATTGCTTCTAAATATTATTTTTCTCTTGTTTTTGTTCATCATACTGGTCCTTTTATCATATTATTTTTCTGCAATTTAATTTGTATGATGCCGTCAGGATGCTTTCCAAGCTGAAAAGTATCATGCTTTGCATTACATGTTATCTTAGATGTCAAGTAATACTACTTTCATAAATAATTCTACTGCTCAGAGAAAAGAATGTAATCCCACAGATTTATATAAATATTTCAATTACTGAGCTAGGAAGACAACTATCCACGTTTCAGGAGGCATTCATTCATTCATTTTGTATGGCTGCTTATCTCAACAAGTGGCTCTGGACAGCAAACAAAATTAAAAATTACAGTCACACAAAACTTAAAATCCATAACTAAGAATAAATCATATCCTATAATCATTGATATAACTATGAAACAGGGTCCCTGTACACACTTGTGGCCTCAGGTCTGGACACAGAACTAGGTCTTTAAGTCTTCTTTAAGTCTTAATGAAAAGCCAGCAAGCTCGGGGCCATCCTGATATATGGGTGAAATGGTCCATTGAGTGGGGGCTGTAGCAGAAAAGCCATGTCTTCTAAGCCCCACCAACTGGCATTCTTTAGCCAATGGGACCTTAATCATGCCCATCCTGCCTGCCCAGATCAAATCAACTGGGGAAAGACAGACCCACAAGTAACCCTGTACCAATCCATGAAGAGCTTTAAAAGTGACAACCAGGTCTTTGAACTGCACCCAGAAACACACTGGCAATGTTAGCAATGTTACATGCACCAAAGACCCACCACCATGTATTACGCAGCTGATGCATTCTGTACCAATTGAAACTTTTAAATGCTCTTCAAGGGCAGCCCCAAGTAGAGTGCATTTCAATAGTTCAGATGGGAGGTTACAATTTCCAGATTTTTATGGAATGCTTTTCTTCAAGAAGTGCAAATGAAAAGATCATAAAAGGGTTTGCTTTCAGTGAGCCTTTGGTTGATTAAAAGTACCAATATTACCTTACTGTTATTTGCTATTCTTGTTTTAGTGGATTATATTAATTGTGGAGAGATTCCACCATGGATTTGCCACAGCTGTATGATCTGTAAATACTATGTTTATGAAAATCAAAAACTTTGCATCACAGTACTTTTAAACTTCTGTGGATAAAACCTTTGAGAACATTCTCTCAGCTAATGAAAGCCTGTTGGTATCCAAACCTTTTGAACAAAGTGAAAAAAACACATGACCTATATTATATTCTCCAGAGAAGTCCCGAACTGATTCTCTTATAGATGGTCCCAGCGATGCATGTCTTTCCCAGTCTATTGATAACAGCAGATAACAGCAGCCCTGTTAGGGTTTTGTCAGAAAACATTCCATTTTATCTCAACAATTTCTGTAAAAGCCCCCCAAAACAAGGCTTATTTTAAAGATAACAAGCTAGATGATTCATTAATTCCAAAAGCTGCTGTTGTGCAAGAATAAATAAGAGTCTTTTTAAAAATGATTCAGTGGTTTACAGGAAAATAATAGCATTCTCAACTCATGAATTTCCATTATAGGATTGTGGCAGGTTCCCTAAACAGTAACTTGTTTACTATGGGTTAGAAAGTCTAACCTGTGCTTTATTTGCCTTGGAGGGAGTTTATGATACCTTTTGTACAGTTAAATAAAAACAAACTAAATTAACTCCCAACCAGCTTAGACTCTCTGTCAAGTCTCGGATGAAAAGTGAACTGCAAGGTTCGCACAAGAGCCTCCCCAAATTATATGCCTCACATGCTTTCTATAAGAGCATCTGCATTCATTACCACACATCTGAAGCGTTATTTCAGCTTGCTGCCACTGCATGGTAAGAGCTTGGCCTGAAATTCAGTCCTGTCAAGGTTTGTAAATGCATCTTCTTCTTCAGAAGTAACCTATACATTTTGATTTGGAATACTTTTGAAAATGCAGTTGCTTTTCCTGCTAACAGCTTGCTGCTCCGAACATAATTCATGAATAACTGAATGGTGAGCATTGTGGAAGTTGATTAATTGGTGAAACTTTGCTCCTTTTCCTGCAAGAATAGATAAAGTAGTGTAAAATATGCAGATGAAATGATTCAAATTATTATCCAGTTCAATCCTCTGTATGCCTAATCAGAAGTAAGCTCAATTTAATTCAATGGGATTTATTCCCCAAAAAGGGACTAAAAATTTAATATCTGTCATACAGTATTCTTATGGATATTCAGTCTGGTTAGTTATAGAATGACTAAGCACCCATGCTTAGAAAATTGCCTATCTATATTCTATTTTATACTAATAAGGAAAATTGATATTTGTTTCTGTGAAACCTTTTTTTTTCCTTGCACAATACAATTTTGGAATAACTTCCTTCTTAAGACCTCCTTTAATTTAGTTATGAAAACCTTTAATTCTCACCTGTTTTAGATTATTAGCTATTTTAATTATAGAAAATCCAGAAAATGATTAAATAGGCAATACTGTATTCATAAAGATAAAATCTAAGAAGGGGAACCCTCCTCTTAAAAATATAATTTGTCCACACAAACTCAGTACTGGAATGAATAAGTTTGAAGATGCCAGTATATTGGTGAAGAAAATCTAAACTGTATATAAGACATTTTAAAGTAGTTATCTCTAAATTGGGTGAATAGGAAATGTCCACTGAGGTGCATTGTAAATAATAAGAAAGTGATGCATGTGGGGTGGAGGGAAGTCTTCAGTCCTTATTTACCTTGGCCTATGAATTAGTGGAAACTCCCGAATGAGAGGACCATGGCAGAAGCATATTGAAAGCCTCAACCCAATACAGTATCTCCAGCCTTTACCTGAAGAGCCAAAGATTTGATATGGGTAACAGTTGTTTAAAATAGGTGATCGCCTTACTGGAAAGAAAGCTCAAGATTTACTCTTAAAGATTATAATATCAGGCCTTATTCACATCTTTTAGGTCAGTATTATGGAATGCTAAGAGCAGCCTATAGTATGGGGGACGGGGAAGAGGGCAGGAGACACAGGCATGGTTTGGACTAAATTACTATCTGAAATAAGTTCTGCTATTTTTTTCCCCCAGGGCTTAAGGCAAAAATGTCTTCCATATTTTTTTTCCTGTTCAGTTATGCCCAATTCTCAGAGATTGCCTAGACACATCCCTGCAGTTTTCTTGGAGGGTTTTTCAAAAATGGTTTGCCATTGCCTTTTTTTAGGTCTGAGAAAGGTAACTGGTCCAAGGTCACCAAGCTTAACTGCTACACCAAACTGGTTCTTTCTTATGTAACTAAAATGAAACTGCATACAGGGTTATACCTGCTATAGAATAAATTCGTTTCTTTTTCCTGAAAGAGGTTGTCCTCTGAGTCCTTCTTTCAAGTTAAAGTGTCATGAAATTAACAGCTTCTTGACCGACACCTTCCACTGTGTTGTTCAAATTCAGACTGGTTTTACTGAATTAGCCCTGAACATTTTTGCTTATTTTTTAAAGAGTGTCATTCAAAGCATCGCATTGTCAATTAAATCAACTTTTCTTGTTATATACTATCACTTTAGTTAAGTTACACCCACCTTCACAAAGTAGGTGGATAATTCAGGCTTTAAGCAAGAAGCTCTTTTGTTTGAAAGAATTTACAGCTCACATTGCGTTCCATTACTCCTTATTTCATATAGCATTCTTAGAATGCTTTTGATTGTGGAAAGACCACAGTTTGTTTCAAAACAAAAACATAGCAATAGCCATATTGGACTTCTATTAAAAATGTTTGTATTGAAGCAATATCTTAAATTGAGTTTTGAGAAAACTTTTGAGTTTTCTGACTGGTCAAACAAGTAGAAAAACAAGCCAACCATCAAAAATGAAGAAAAGAATTATAAATACAGTAATGAAATTATATCTGCATCACCTATAGATAGAATGAGAAAGAATACAAATATACAAACTTGGTCTATCAGATGCAGACATGATATTAAGTTTATCCCAAGGTTTTCCAAGGAATAAAGATAAGGAAATGTGGTTAAAGTTTTTTTATTTGTAATTGTGTTTTTATTTGTATCACGTCCAGTGACCTACTTCATACCTCTCTGATAGTTATGATTAAATAAGCTGGGTTCACACTGGGATAAAACCAAATTACGATGAGGACTTAGCATAATATGTGAACTTGATCAGTACGTGAACTTCTGTTAATTTCTTCAGTGCATAATCTGCAGAGATGTAAATGATAAAAGCATTTTTCCCTAAACACACACAAGCATCCTTAGTGATAGGTAGCATGGAAGCATGTAATGAAACATACATAAAGATGTACAAACTGAAATTTAGTTACTTGGTTTAGACTTGGACACAAGTATGTAAAAGCACTGTTATGAATTAACTGCAAACATTTTTTTTTATTTCAGCTTGTTATCGACATCTATGTAGTTTCTGGGATTGTGACTATTTTGTATAGGAGAATCCTCTTTCGGAAACTATCTCATTCACATTTCATTTGTGGATTTTTTTTTCCCTCTAAAGTTTTTGTTAACATCCTCCATCTTCAACCTCCAATAGAGGGTGAAACGCTCCTTTTTAAAAAAAAACGAACATTATTAGCTAGGATGTGATAGCATTTTCCCCTACTTTTAGTTTCTCTCACCAAAATGTCAACAGTGCAGTTCATTCTTGAAAATCTGTATTTCTCCTTCAAGGAGGCATAAACTGCCCTCTTCCTTAAAGTAAATGGCCAATTGCAAATTTGAATGTAGATTCTCCTAGTCCCAATCTGATATTCGAATCCAGATCCTGTATTCAGTATCAGTGCTTTCAGCTATTTCTGGTTTACAGTTCTCCATAGGCCCACACTCAATCTGCACACCTAATATGGAGAGTGGTCATTCTAAATCTAATCACAAATCCATTTCTTCTGCTTCTTTTCCCTTAGCAAGGAATCCTCCTGTGTCCTAAATTCTTTTAGACTTCTGATGCAGTTTTCCCACTTTATAGTTATCCCCAGCAATAAATGCCTATTGCATTGGAGTTTATTAAATCTTTTTGGCTTTACTTATTTACATAATTTATATTACTGCCCATCTCACAGAGGTCTGGAGGAGTAGTATCACGCTAGTTAAAATGTATTGTACACCTGGGATGCCCCATTCACTAACATGGGAAGCGTTGTACAGTTGCAGCGTAGCTTTCCTTCACTGCAGTTTCCATTAAGACGGATGCTAAGCACTTCCAGGGCAGATATGAACTCATAACTCTGAATGATAGAAATTGATCGGCAAATACCGTCAGCAATATTCTACTGCTGCAACACTTAAAAGAAAAATCTGGACAGCAAATACTGCGCAATTGGAGGGTTTGGTTTTGTCTTTTTTTTTTCTTTTTGGTAAAGCTGCCCAGAGTCGCTTTTCAAAGTGAGATACGCAGCATTTAAAGGCAGTAAAACTTTTTGTAAAGCTGCTGATGGGATTGGGCTGCAACGCTTCTACGGAGAGCGGGTAACGAGAACCGTGAGGCTGCAGACAGAACCTTCTCTCTCCTGAGACGTTCACAGAAATCAACGCTTTGCAGCGTTGTGATTCACGTAATGAATCATTTCTGAGAAATCACTGCCCCCTCACGGCTGGTTATTCTTCTTACGGGAGCGACGGCTCTCCACTGCTCCACATAAAACCTGGGTACGCGGAATTGGATCGCGCGCAGCGAAAGCTGAGGGGAATTCGCTCCGAACAGCCCTCGATGCGGACGAAGGGGATGCCTCGGAGACACGTCGCCTCCGCTCCGAGGGGACGGCGCCAGCGGACAGAGGGGCTCGCCGCCACGCCGCAAGAGGCTCTCAAGGACGCTGCTTCGGGAGCAACCAGCGAGCCGATTCGGGCGATTTTCCGCGGAATCCCGGCGGCCTTTTGGAGGCGCAACAAGAGGACTGAAGAGGAAGAAATGGCAGCGCCGGCCGACCAATCAGCGCCGCCTTCGCTTCTCCCCATGCCCCGCCTGCGCGCCTGGCCGGGCCGCGGCGAGCTCGCCGACTCTCTGCAACCGGTTGCCACCGGCTCTCTCCGCCTTTCCTAGCC
>JANHZU010004438.1:183902-200682 GCA_032468055.1 Acrochordus granulatus
GAGATTGGGGCCAACAGTATAGTCTTTATCAGTCAGTGTTGTTTTTTGGTATTGGTCTTCCAGTTATTTGGCCACTAGGATATTATTAAATGTATCTGAGCGCTAATCCATATCCTTCTGTGCGTTCTTAAACATATTACATTTCCCCTCTTTCATTCAAAAATAATTACCAGTTTTGTAAAAAATGTGAACTGTCTGATGACAGCCAAATTCAGTTTTTCTTGAAGGGAATATCTTTCCAACATTACTAGTATTTCAGATATTTATGTTTTTTTTAAAAAAAATCCTTGTTTTCTAATTTTTCTCAGCTTACTAAATCATAGAGAAAAATATTTTATACCCATTCATATATCATATTTCTATGGCCTATTTCGTGTTATGTTGCAGAGTGAATCATTAATAAACTTCATGGAATTCTCATATATACTTAATACTGTCATTAGCTTTCTATGCAGTCAGTTCTGAAATATAAATCATATGTCCCTAGCATGCTCTGTTTTTATAATAAAATTATTTCCTCATGATAGATATTAAAGGTAAAATGTGAGGTTACTAGGTTACCTTGTTACTACCTTATTTTCTAGTTTTAGAATTAAAATTCAAAGTATTTAGCTAAAAAATTTCAGTGTTTGGATAAGCAGTTGGGATGAAGATACAGACACACACACACACATATGCACATATACACAGAGATATATAGGCACCTAGCATACTTCTTTCATTTGAAAGGGAAATTTATATTTTTAATAAGGTGAAATAATTCCTGCTTTTTATTTATCCTTATAAAATATATGGACCATGCATATATTCACAGGTCTTTTAAATTAGTAATCATGTTAAAAAGTTATTCAAGCTAATTGAAACACCTTTAAGATAATTTAGGTTCTTGAGATTTTAGGCTGAAGATGTAGACAAAATTCTTTTCTTGATCCCTATTGAAGTTTGACTCAGCTGTCTATTTTGAAGGTATATTAGTCAAGAATTTTCTGAGACAGGCTCAAATGTTTTAACTATATTTTATTTTCTAAATCTTTATAAAGTTAAACCTCAAAAAGGCAGCATCTCCTTTCTTTCCCTCCCAGTGGCTCCATTTGGGGGGTGGGGTTGCCTTCTGAGCACTTAAATATGTTATAGTATGAATAATATATCTTACTTTAGGGTTTTATTTCTATCAAATTTCATTGGGGAAGAAAGAATACTATGAATTTACACCATTTAAAAAAATTATCAATTTAAGGACAGCCCTTGCCTTCAATCTTCAATGACATTTACAAGCTTTCAGGGATTTTATTATATTATTTGATAATAATGGTGGCAGCTATAATTGTGCTTACTATATTATCTGGAATACGGAAGGATGATTAACCTGTTTATTATAAAAGGTTTGGCATTGCCTATTTGTCAAAACCACATACAATTTGCAAACACTTTGCTAATTTAAAGGATCAAACTTGTGTTCAGGCTGCATTTTTTTTCTCAACAATAAGAAGTTGTCTATTAGGATACTGGAACAAAATTCAAAACTTGATTTTTCTTCTGCAGATGCATATTTTATTAAGAATGGTAGTAGACTATACAGACTAGCATAACAAAACTCCTCTTGCTATTATGTTGGCATTTTATACCCTGTTGTAAGGCTGGAGAAATGGATGTACTCTTCTGCACAACATACACTAAACTAAGGAGGACTTGTTCTATATGAGAGGTCATTTAGAACAGCTAAAAGCTTTTTACATTCAATTAATATAAAAATTATAATAAAGCAATGTTATTTTTTTTTGGTTTTAGGTTCATGGTAGGCTGTGGTAGATGTGATGACTGGTTTCATGGTGATTGTGTTGGATTGAGCTTGTCTCAAGCACAGCAAATGGGAGAAGAAGACAAAGAATATGTTTGTATCAAATGCTGTGCTGAAGAAGACAAGAAACCAGATACATTTGATCAGAATATGTTGGATGCTAATGTGAAACTTGAAACAGCTAAAGAAAGTAGATCAATGGAGTGTGAGAAGCCTGGAATGTCAAAGCAAACTTTCATGGGCCCTCAAAATAAGATCCTAAAACAAGGAGAAGACTCTGTGAAACATAAGGTCAAAATTTTTAAGCGGGTGAGAAATGAGTTTTCTTTTTACCCTATGTGCCGACTACAGCAGATTAAATGTTAACCCTTTTAAAAGGTTTTCTTTCAAATGCACTGGTATAATTTTGTTTTAAAAAGCAAGAAATCCTTCAATTTTTTAAAAATTATTGTATTCTACTTAGAAATGAGATCAATTTGCTTAATTAATAGTCATTTGTAGCTTTCTCTAATTCTTGTTTATTCTTGTTTTTGATTGAAATTTTATTATATTGACATAAAACATTGCATATATTATTTTTTTGAAAATGTTCACAGCACCCTGTCAGGTATACTTCTTTTACTTACATTTCCAGTTAAAGTATGATTAATAAAGAATTATGTAAATCTGAATAGATATTGCATTTTCAGATCCAATGTCAAGTCCTGAAATACTGATCATTGCCCCATGTTAAATATGGATAGAGTCCCCGATTAATTGCTAAAAACACTGAGTTGTAACTTATGCTTCCTTCAGAAATTTCCAGAACCTCATTATTCATATTTATGTTGTATTTCAGAATGCTTATATTCAGTTGAAAATGTCTCTGAGCATCAAATCAATTATAGTATTGCTTCACTATTGTTTTAGAAATTCAATTCTGCAAGGGAATGTTGATGAAAATTTTAAAATGCAAAGGAACATTTTAATATGCATTAAATATCAATAGTTCCTTAATAGATGTATGCTCCCTAATAAGTTTATCCTTGTATCATAAATTTAGTAGTTACAATATCAGTGTTTAATTTGTATCTTTGACCACTGGAAGAACTTTGATCATTGGATTGAAAAAGAAGATTTATTTTTTTGAAATAGCTTTTCTTCCCCTTTAATCTGGTAAAAGATGTTGTGATCAGATGCTGAGAGTAAGGCAAGAGAACTGAAAAGGATGAAGGCAATAGTCAGCGGTGTGAGTGAAAGTCCATTATCATACATGTCATATTTCTCCTATAATAATAATCTTTAGTACTTGAGAGATGTACAATCACCATACTGCTCTTCTAAGAAAATGTGTTTCTTTGAATAGCATTCCAAGCCCAAATAGTATGATTGGGCTTTTTTCCCTTCCTCTGTACTGTCAGAACAGCAAAAAATAGCATCCTTTTGCTACTCTTGTAACTGTAATTAGGTAATAGAAATAAATACTTTTGTGCCAGATTCTCAAGAACAATTCCTATTAGCTTATTTAGCTTAATAAAATCAAAACTCTTCAATCTGTTTGAATGGAACGTTCTATAAAATTCTGTTCATTTTATATTTTTGTTTTCAGCAGTATTTGATTTTTTTCTTTTTATGTAGTTAGCCATCCTGGGAATAATTGATGTTGAAGTTGTGGCACAAATGATATACTTACATAATTTTCTGTAGATGCTTTGAATCTGAGATTAAAGAAAAATTGAACAACAAAAAAGCCTTTAATTAATATTGTAATTCTTTCAGGAATCTAGTGAAGGAAAATCATTATTGGAATGCAAAGATTCCGAAAGTAAAAAGGGGCAGCACATTTCTCTTAAGAAAATGGGGCAAATGATTCCAGTTCTTCGACGATTTTCTGAAGACAAATATGAAAAATTAACTAAAGATAGTCTTCATGTTTCTTGTTCAAGTGAAAGCACAACAAAGCAAGGTAACACAAGCAAAATTGCTGATGATGTTGACCAAAATATGTAATTCATATTCAAAGCTGCTGGAAATACAATAATCGGGTTGAATCCTTGTTTTTCATTTGGTACCAAGTTCATAAAGCTCACCAAATCTGGAAGATGATTCATCACTGAATTAAACGATTTTTAAATATTAACTTTTTTCCTGCCAGCTGTTTTATTAAGCATGGATAAGCCATATATTCCTATAAAGCATAGAGTTGGCTCTCTACATTCTAGGATACTTTAAGCTTTTTACTGGAAATTGCATGCAGTCTCTTCTTTTGAAGAATAACAGTCTGTTATGGGAGGATGCAACAGTATAAAAAATAATGTTGCTGTTTAAAACAAGACTCATACTGAGTATAATTTAACCTTGTTTAATTTTCATTAACTACATCTGAAAATGAGTTTTAATTAATATAATTGTTTATTTTGATTGATTAGTTTTACTCATATTTCCATTTGAGCAATATAATAGAAAGGCTCTGTGAAATTTAACATACTTGTTTTTTTTTCAAGCCCTTTTCCTAAAAATAAAAAAGTATCAGAAAGAAACGTCCTTCTGTTCTATTGTCACTATCACAAAAATATTTTTAGAAGCCAAAATGAATGAAAAATAATCAACAATCAAGAAAAAATTAGTTTCTATGTGAAAAGAAGTGCTTTCTACAGCAGAGAATCAGCTGTGATCAGAAACTTTCTTGTGATCATTCTTAAACTTTGGTCACATTTTCCCAGGGGCATATTGGCTCCTCTACCTTCTTCATCTCTGCAAGCAGATAAAAACAATATTGTTCCAGTATACTTTTACCCTAGATATAGATGTCCATCACAGAATATTTTTGTGATATGTACTGGTTGTTTTGTTGTTGTTGTTATACTTATGCCTTTATGCTTTGTCTCAAAGCTTGCCAGGATGGGACTTTGTTCACTAACTTTTTAACAGTAAACTGTCTTCCTGTTATTGCTAGGAAGACTATCAGTTGTATATATGTAAATTTATTTCTCCATACTGAAGCTCTCTAAAACTGTTGATTGATTATATTTTGAAAGGTATTCAGGATAAACAGGAAATGAAGAAAAAGAGAATTGAGAAGGGAACAGCAAGTAACGTGCATTCACCTCCTGCTTCTGCAACCAAACCTTCTGCTGATCAGATAAGACATAGTGTTAAACAGTCACTTAAAGAAATTCTAGAGAAAAGGTAGGGGTTTTGCAGTAAATATATTCTTCCTTTTTCATTGTTTCCTGAAAAAAATAAAATCTGTGTATTTTTCAGGCTTGCAGACGCAACACTGAAGATTCCTGAAGAAAGAGCAGCAAAAGTTGCTACTAAAATTGAAAAAGAGCTCTTTTCCTTTTTCCGGGATACTGATTCAAAGTATAAAAATAAGTACAGAAGCTTGATATTTAATCTGAAAGATCCGAAAAATAAAGTATGTCATGACATTTCCTATTTTGAAACTCTTCACACAATTTGTTTCTTTGTGGTTGACTAAAATAATTTTAAATATACTTTTTCCATTCTGATAAGAACTTCAGAAGTCTCAGAACTAGAGCTAAACTTTTTAACTTTTGTATGGTATCCAAACTGAAACATCAAAAAAACACTTTTTTGTTTATATTTAATAAAAAAACCTGTCAATTCTAAGAATTTTCATTTTGCACGCGAAATATCTTACTTAATTTTTTAAGGGAATTTTTCCTCATAAAATAGGAGTTCACATTTCCATACCTAAACAGTAAATTTGATAGAGAACTATAATAGTACATATGTCCACAAAGTTCCTGCTGATAAAAATAATAGTAAGACATTTTTACCAATTCTTTACTTTTTTGGATGGTCTTCTTTACTTTTCTGGTAAAGTAAAGAAATGACAATTATGTGGTAAAGTAAATAAATGACAATTATGTGATTCTGAGACATTGCAACTATTGTAAATAAATGCCAGTTGCCAGGCAGCTGAATTCTGATGATGTGACCACAGAGATGCTACAATGGTCTTAAGTGTGAGGACTGATCATAAGTCACTTTTTAGTCCTGTCGTACTTTGAACAATCATTAAACAAATGGCATAAGTTGAGGACTGCTTTTACTGAAGCAAAACCCTTCAATAAATTATTAGTCTTAGGGTAATGAATTCAGGATTAACTAATGATTTATTCATTAAATCATTCTATTTACTATAATTATTATTTCTTTCCTAACTCATTCTATTTACTATCTTTTCTGGTCTGGATTTAACTTTTGTGTCTCATCGCTGATCTGTGAGGTGTGCCACAAGTTAATGCTAGTGTTTTCAGTGTGTATATACAAAGACTGTATCAGACAGCATATGCCTAATATTCAGTGTATGATATAGATCTAATATTTGGATTACATAGGATCCAGATCTTACTCGGGCTAGATAGGTAGGAAAAAAATAAACATTTTTTCAACTAAATTTTTGTGACAATTTTTTTTAAGTCAGATATGAAATACTGCCATTCAAAACTATGTTGAATCTATTATATTTTAGATAACATAGACATTACTTTCAGAAATATAAGAGTGGCATCCTGTTTACCTTTGTATCCTCTGTATTGCTGATACAGATTAGCAGACTAGAAATGCATACGGAATGATGTTTCTGTTTGTGTCCCCTCTGCTTTCAAAGGTAAAATTCATAATCACATTTATAGACTCTCACATTTATAGATTTCTTTCTTTTACTTTGAGCCATTAGGTTCAAAGACTGACCTAAATTTTTCAGCTCAGTTATAGTTATGGTAGTATGTTTTACATTATTTCAACAAAAAACTAATTGTTCTTCCTATTAGTATAATATTCCATATAAAAACCATCAAAGCTAAATATGAAATGTTTACCTTGGTGTAGAATTGCTATACAGAATTTGTCATGAAAGGACAATTAATAGAATTTCCTACAACTATAGCTGGTTTGCAGTTCTTAATATTTTTCTTGTTGAATTGATACTAGAAAAATGTAGGTTTGGAGTTGATTATAGATAATTAATATATTGATTCCTCTTCCAGATACTGTTTAAAAGAGTATTGAAAGGTGAAGTTACTCCAGACCATCTCATAAGAATGAGTCCTGAAGAACTAGCTTCCAAAGAACTAGCTGCGTGGAGGAAAAGAGAAAACAGACATGTATGGTTTATCTACAGTTATTTAATTGGTCCCCTGTTTCATAAGTTATTTGATTTCAAAAAAATTGTCCCATCTTTTTATTCCTAAATAATCAAAATGATCAATGCTTCTCTAAACTGACATTAAGCTAGCTAACTAGGATAAATTCAGTCCCTTCACAACGTGTATCCAATATGTTGGAAATTATTTAGTATTGATAGAAGAAAATATTTGCAGCTTAGGATTGAATTCTGGAGTCCTTGGTGCTCTTTGAGCTTGGTTATTTTCTTGCAGATATTTCATTACCAAACAGGGTAACATCATCAGTGTTTGCCTTAGAATGAAACACAGAATATGTTATCTAGTTTGTCTACAAGAAGACAACCAAGTTCAAAGAGCACCAAGGACCCCACAGTTCAACCCTGAGCTACAAATATTCTCTTCTATTCTACAAGTTATTTCATATTCTCTTCTAGTTTCAACAGAGTATGTTATTTTATATAGGCATTGCAGTTATTCTCGTAATGAAAGACATGGATGTGGTGTAAATTTGTTTCTCTTTTATATCCATTTTTGGTTCTCTTAGCACATTTGCTCTCTGGCCAGTATATCCTAGAAATCTCCCTCTAGCTGACATCTTTCAGCATTATGATTATACAGTACTCTTATTCTTCTCCGGTAAATGTTTTTTTTTATATTTTTTTTCATCATTCCTGGAATTCTGGGATTTTAAACATTAAAACATTTTATTTGAAAATGAACCATATATTTTAATTCCTAAAATTGTTTTCGGGTTTTCAGAATGTATACAGACTAAATTACTGGCATTTGTTTTTAAAGGTATTCCAATACAAAAGGTGGAATCTAGTTTCCATCTCTTAATTATGATATCATATCCTAGAACTATATATGCTGTTTCTGGAGGCTCTTGCATTATATATCTAGGTCTGTTCTTTGTTTATTAATAGACAATTGAAATGATTGAAAAAGAGCAGAGGGAAGTTGAAAGGCGGCCAATCACAAAAATTACTCATAAAGGAGAAATAGAAATTGAAAGCGAAGCTCCAATTAAAGAGCAAGAAGCAGCTATTATGGAAATTCAGGTATAATTTGAATTTGTTATTAATACAACAGTAAAACATTTTTTCACTAACAGACTTTAAGCACTACAATATAATATGTAGTTTATCTAATCTTAACTTTGGTTTATTCAGCCCACTTCAGAGATGGTAAGTTCCTCTCATGGGCTACATGTGTCCTTGTCAGTTTTACTGAAGAAAACTATTAGTGTGTAAATGAACACGTTTGTGTTAAACTTACTTCCTTTAACATTCAGAACATTGAAAATATATTGTAGTGGTTCCTATAGGAAGGAAGGATTCAATCCTCCTGCCTACCCAGCAGTTCAAAAGCACGTGAAAATGAAAGTAGATTAATGGGGACCTCCTTCGGAGGGAAAAATTGCTGGTCAGCAAATCGACGGAGGAGCGACACGGCGCGACAGAACACCGAAGTCGTTGTGAAAAAACTCACCCTTCCTGGGCGTGGAGGTGGACTCTTGGAGGACGCCCCGGAAATGAATATCGCCGGCCAGCCGAGGGGGGCGGGGTAAAAATAAAGAAAAATGTATAATCACTAACCTATGTAAGCCGCCAAGAGTCTTCGGAAATTGATGGCATAGAAATATGATTAATAAATAAAATAAATAAATTCTGACACCTAGATCTCTGACCAGCAGGAGTTAGGATATGAATGATCAATCTATAGGCATTCCAGGATCAGGGTGAAGACAGCTCTGAATTCCTTGAATCTGAAATACTTGGCATTTGTTTAATTGGTCCTAATACTGGGTGGCATGTTTATCTGTGGTATATATATTTTATTCCATTGAAATTAGTTTATTGAAGAGTAGGAACAAAATTGATAACAGTGAAAACAGTAAACCCATCATCTTATCTACTATCCCACTCAGGGTTGCTCTTGTCATTTTAAGTTACTCAACATAATCCTAATGGTAACTGCATAGCCTTTAGTAAAATGCAGAATATTATTTTTTTTATAAAGCAATGTTAACAAATTATGTTTGTAAGTATTTTTTTGACAAAAATACCTGAATATATATAAAATTTGTCTTTCTTCATGTAGGAACCTACTCCAATTAAGATTATAGAAAAGATGGAGGAAACTGAAAAAGTTAAAGAAACTAATGAATCTTCCAGTTCTGATACAACAAACCAGCATAAAAACCACCTGTTTGATCTTAATTGTAAAATTTGCACAGGTAGTATTCACAAATATACTTAAAATTATATTTGCTTTTGAACTGCTTTGTCCTTAGCATTTCTTAAGACATAGGAAATGGCAGTTTCACAGTGAAATTAATTATAAAATAATTCCTATTGTATTTTCCACAACCCCAAGAAGTATGGTAGACCATGAGAATAAATGATTCAAGTCATAAAGTGAGTTTCATTGACAAATGATTATTTGAATTTGTGCCAGTCACTGTAGCCAGTGATTGTGATGCAATCCTTATAACAACCTGATTCAAAGTGACTCTTTCTTTGCTTCCAAACTCGTTCAGATTATCTCCAAAACTGGAGATCTTTAATCTTCTCTAAATTTTGAAGAAGCAAAATTGATTTCAGAGGCACTGAAAATTCCCAAGTGCAAATCAGTGGAGTGGAATGATTTAATTTCGGTCTGGCACAAGGGAGGCCAATCTCATGTCCATCCTCACCCAGGAAAGCTCACTGGGTGACTTTCTGCAAGCTTTCTGTCCCAGACCAACTTACCATCAGGGAGTATTGTGCAGAAAAATGGGAGGAAAGCATTATGTATATGCTATCTTGATCACCTGAAGGAACAGTGGGACATAACTCAATGGAATATAAGTCAGAGATGAAATTCTGCTGCTTTGTCTAAATTCAGAAGTTGCTGATTACCATGAATAATGTATGGATGCTAAACTCACTAAAACTGCAGATCCTAAATCAATATCAGAAACCAAATTAAGAAAATAAATTTGTTTAAATTGACTGCTCTTTTAAATTGAACCCTAAGCTACAAATCTATTCTATTGATAAATTGTCTTTTTTATATCCATTTTATTGACTGATACTTTAGAATGGAGCTGGAGAGCCTGTAGGAAAGTGATGTTGCCAAATTACAAATCCAGCATTTCTCTTCAATTATCACATTTTTTTAGGGTTACTAGAAGTTGTAATTTTTTGCCATTGATCATTTTTGTAATATGAAGCTTCAAAGCTGCATCTAACCTGATAGTTAGAAGGATCTGAAAATTTCTCCCTCAGAAGTTTCAGAACGAGAAAGTAGTTCTGAAGTTAGTTCAGTTAAAATTAGCAAGTCTCAAACTGTAGTTTGCAGTCACCTGATACTAATAAATCAGTGAATAGATGAAGTTCAAAAAACAAAGCAGTCTAAACCTGACATAAATGCTTCAGAACTGCATTTCACAGAAATGGGAAGATGATTAAACTGTTTTTATGAAGCTTCATCATTATTGCATTTGAATCAAGCCTTAGTTTTTCTGTGAGAAATTAACATTAATCTATATCTCTTTAATAATTATTCAAACATCATTTAACTGAGCCAAATTCTAGATATACACTACCCTGCTTTTAATTTCAACCAGCATGTTTTAGTGTTATGATTACAGCACTAATTGCAAACTATATATTGGAATCATTTTTAAAACTGGCTTGATGTGATAAATACTTAATAAAGCTTTTTAATTTTCTTCTCAAGGTCGAATGGCACCACCCAGTGATGATCATTCTGGGAAAAAAGTGAAAGTATCAGTTGGAGTTGCTCGTAAGCCATCAGACAACGAAGCTGACAATATAGCAGATGCACTTACTTCAACAAACATCTTAGCTTTGGAATTATTAGAAGAAGATAAAGAGTTGTCAAATCCACCATTTACCTCTACTTCAAGCTCTAGGTAATAATCATTGCTCCTTAAATGTATTAGAAAATGGAAGCTACTATGGAGATACAGAGTTTGAATGAAAACCATATTCCATAAATGATGATAGGTCGTAAAATATTCCAGACAGAAGTGAAAATTTTAAGAAATGTCCAGGTTTTTCTGACTGTCCTCTAATATATGAAACCTTCAGAAGTCTGTTTGCCAAAACTGAATATTACTTTGTTCCTTTTGTCATCTTTATTCCACTTCTATAGTAGACTGAAATGCCTTGAAAAGTGTAACATGCTTATGTTTTTATTATTTTATGTTTATGTCATTGCAAGTTGCCATGATCATGATGTGTGCTATATCAATAATAACTGGCTATTAATTTGAGAAACTGTGAAAATATTTGCATAAATCATGAGAGTTTTTAATATTGTTTCTTGTACTACAACCCATAGTACTGTTTTACAAATCATTTAATCGGGAGTTTCAAAGCAGTTTATTATGTGGGAAGTTTGCTGTTCCAGAGCAGAAAAGGATCTCAAAATGCTAGATACTTTGTCTTAGATCTAATTATGTATGCTTTAAATCATGAATTTCTTACTTAAATTAAGTATCCATCTTAATTTCATCTTTAGTTGCAAAAGATCATTGAATTATGGCAAATAATTATAATTAAGTCTTTATAAATAATTTATTTTGCTGATTTTAACATAGTTTAATCTCTGAAGAGTAGTTGGGCAACTCAGGGATGGATTTGGATAATGTCTGTATAGGACCCGCATTGGAGAACTGTACATAACACTGTTTTGATTTGCATCATGGAAGTCAGCGTATAAATTATAAGAAATGTTGTCATGAAAATGCCCATCTTCTCTGTGCTTTGAAGTGATTTATCAGATTGCTATAAGGAATCATGGACTCAACTTTGTAGTTATCATATTTATAATTCTATATCATAATAGCATCAGACATTTTAAATAGTTGTATTTTATTTCTAAAAATATACAAGTGGATTTAGATCCAGCAGTACTCTCTCTCTTGATAGCAAGTTTCAACACATCTGTTATTACGTATCTGAGTAGTCCCTTAATGGGTGTCAGCCCCACTATGTAGACCAGACCAGGAAATCAACTCCACAGGAAGGCTAGAACTATTTTTACTGAGATTGGCTATAATACCAGAATCTTGCAAATTTAATTGTGCTGTACCTCTTCATTTTTCTTAGTTCAATAAATTAGGGAAGTGTCTGTTTGGGATACTTCTGAATGTTATCTTTCTGGGGCTTAAAACATTTGTCATCCATTTTTGCAGAGGCAACAACATCTGCATATCTGTCAAGGTTATCTTCTTTGCTCTTATTCTCTACAGTAGAAGATACTGGGTATTGCACAGATGATTAAAGTGATTATCATCACTTTGCTTTAGAAGAAATTTTCACTTTTCCTCCTATTACATCTTGCCTTTGGAATTGATCACCAAGAATAATTTGGCAATTGCCCACTCAGTTGTAGTAGTTTGGTTGATGGTTTCCATAATTCCAGTACTATCATTAGTTCTACTGATTGATCCCAGTAGGCTTGCTATCTTGGTAGAAGACAAGTATTCTGAGAGAAGGAAGTCTCTGCCTTTACAAATGAAGGTTGGACTTCGTGTGATGAAGCACATTATCTTCACTTTATTTTTGGAAGTCTTTGCCCAAGTGTCCTCTGTCACTTAAGTGATGAAAAATCTTTCTTTTTTCTTAAGTATAAATGATTAACTTTTGTAGTTCATCTTCTAAATGATGACATCTAAACCAATATCAGTACAAAAGCCACAAGGAAAAATACAGAAGATTTATTAATATTAATAAATGGTTTAGAAGAAAGAAATAGTAATCTATAGAATCTATAAAGTATGGAGGTGCTGAAAAAAGGGGTGTATGGAATCACATAGGTTGGATGGAATTAAGGGGCTGAGAAGTCTGTCAGAAGAGATTCCTGCATTCACTTAGAGAAGAATTCTCACAGAGGCTATTGAAAGAAGATTGAAGACTGACAGAAAGAGATGGTGTCACATCAAGAAGAAGAATTGCATGACTGGTGTCCTAGAGAGAGTAATTGACCTCAGATGTAGATGCTTGAAGTAAGAAGATGGAATAAGCAAGACCAATGACCTAGAGAAAGGAGAGAGAGAAAAGAGAGAAGAGATAGCAAAAGTAATAACAGGAAATTAAGTTAAAATGAAATGAAAATAAACAAAGCTTTGGGAATATAAAAGATAAAGTTTGGGAGTGACACAGATAAGATGTATAAAAAAATGTCTTTTAATTGCCTAATAAAGCTTTTTTGTAATAAAAGCCTGAATCTCATAATCCAATATAGAAAAACCTGTGATATAAAGGTAACTTTCTGCAACTGTTTTTTTTTTGTTTGTTTGTTTACCTCTATTATAGCTGCTGTGTTAATCACACATTTGAAGTGAGTGGAAAAACACAGCATGGATGCTACCTGCCAAAATTCTCCTTGATTTTAGAAATTAATCTGTAAAGGAACAGAAACTACAGGTTGATTGTGTTGTGACTGCTGAAAAAAACAATCAACTTTAGGCTGTTTTTTTTTTAGTATTCCAGTCTTTGATTATTTTTGCAGCCAAATTCTACCTGTATTTATAGTAAGCATTGCCATCATTTATTATGTTTCTTACAGTAAATATAAAAAATCTACACACCCCTTTTAAAATGCCAGATTTGTTTTTCAGTTGAATTGTACAACTTATATGTTATATTAATGGTGGGAAAAAAATCTGAAATTATTTATCTTGCTCTGATTTTTTTATATCTCAGAAACCTGACATTTTAACGGGAGTGTTGACTTTTTATATCCACTGTACATATATTTACTGTATTTTAATGCTGATGTCCCCAAAAGTGCCTTTGTTTCTTTTTTAAAAATCATTTTATTAAAAATTATACATATAAAGGATAAAAGTCAATACAAATTGCAAAAAATGCAAACAGATACAAAGGGTAGGGGATGTGAGGAAAAGGAAAAGAAAGTAAAAAAGAGAAAGAAAAACGAAGTAACTTCTCTCTTCATCCCAACAGATCAAAACAATTTTAATAGCTTAACACAATTTCTAAATAGGATATAATCTTTCTTCTCTTTGTAGCTCATCTCTTAGTTAAAGAAAACAAGATTAAAAAAAATGTCAATCTTTGTCAGCAAAAGTCCAATAAGGACAATTAGATATAACTGCTTTCTTCTTTTAATCCTGATCAAACAAGTCAGTCTTACAAATCTTCCCTGAATTTTATAAAGATATTCTTTGATCTCTTCAAAACAGTTCCAAATGCAATTTGCTACTCATGTATGTTTTAAAGCAAAAATCCTTCAGAATTTTAACAGACTTCTCTTGTATCCATATGTAAAATATATCCTTTTGTTTGTCATTTCTAAAAAAGTCCTTTCAAATTTTAGCAGAGCTTGTTTGTATATCCAAAGGGGGAAAAAAATCCAAATCAGTTTCCTGATCAAATGTCTGTTCATTTATTGCAGGGAATAAGTCATCCATTAGATCCATTTGTACTGCATTTAAGTCCCCTTCAAATTAATTTCATAAACATCCATTACAGCTTATTCCGGTTTTATAATTTCATAAGAACATGCTCAGTTAATTTTATAAAGCATCTGATCCATTCTGTCCAAAAGTTTACCTAAAAGATACACAAAAGTTTGCACTAAAAATTTCTGCTTCTTTTTTTAATCCTATGACTCTAGTACCCAGTCTTCAAGGTCTTTCGATGAATATAGTAGAACCTTTCCAGTCCAAAGGTCTTAATCTCTTTAAGATACAAAGAATAAATAATCCAAAAAGGTGATTAAGATATAAGGGTCAGTCAAGCATAGAACCCATAAAGTTTACTTTGCGGGTTGGAACTTGATGTAACTTCCAAGTCTCAACCACTCCACTCATAAGCCAACTGTAAGCATGAGAGTTTCTGCAGTCTACTCACGAGCATTTAAACCATTTAAGCAATGTGCATAATCTTAACAATCTCTCCTTTGTTTCTAAAAGATTACACTGACTCTGATCCAGTGTCCAGTGATGATTCTATTTGCAAAACTGTCTTGCTAGCTAACAAAAACCAGGAAAGCTTCAGCTCACCATAGTGCATACAGGAAGTCTCTCCAGTCACAAGCATCTTTTGTTCTTTTTCTTTCTTACACACTCACATTTAATGCAATAAGTTGCTTACCACATTAAGTTACATTTCTTCATTTATATGTTTCAGATCAGAAACACCTGGTACTGTTGAAAGTGAAACATTATTTCTAGCTCGCCTGAATTTCATTTGGAAAGGCTTTATCAACATGCCATCTGTTGCAAAGTTTGTTATCAAAGCTTACCCAATCTCTGGTTCTTTTGAAAGTTTAACAGAGGTAATGTACGGGTATACTCAACAGTTCTGTCATTTTCTTGGAGACTTTCTGAATTTTCTTTTATTGTGAATGATGAAATGTCCATCAAGGTGGGCATTAGAGCAATGTATTTTTCTACATAAATGATGAAAGTAGTATTTCCTTTATTGAGAAACAATTGTTGTTTTATAATAAAGATAGATATACATCTTCTCTTCCAAAGGATTTGCCAGATAGCATCCAAGTGGGTGGAAGGATATCACCTCAGACTGTTTGGGAATATGTTGAAAAAATAAAGGCTTCGGGTACAAAGGTAAAAATGTATTATTGTAATATAATGTGGCATAAGATGCTTAATATTCTTTGGTTTTTTAAAAAGAATAAGTTTTCATGTTAATGCTGTTAATATCTGAAATAAATTCATCAATATTGTTTGTATGAAATCCAATGCAGAAAACAAACTAGATGTTCAGTAAATAAATTCAGTAGCTACATAAAATGCTCATTTTCAGTATACTCTATGGGAAGCCTAGGTAAATTAAGGTACAAAAAAGATATTTATGCATATACATATTTATGTTTTTGGAGGAAAAAGAGTAGTATAAATGAAGAAAAGAACTTGGAACTGTGAAACTTGGACAGATTCTCATTTCAGAAATACTAAAATTCTTTTTGATATAGCTTGTGTCATTTGCCTATACATTCGCACTGGTGAATCTAAGAGCTTTAATTTATGAACATTTTTTTATTTTTATTTGTGTTAATATTTCATATGCTCAAAATACATGCTATGATTTGGTCTACAATGGATCAAATATTGGTCAAACAAAATATTGTTTCTCTATTAATTTCTTGAAAGAATAATTCCCTATACAGTTTGCCTTTTTCAGTCATAAGGCAATAGTCTTACAAATTAGATATGGGTAATTGGTTAAATAGTCCAGCATTTAATTATGTTTTCCAGCATTTAATTATGTTTTGAGATAGTGTCAAATTATCCAAGTGTCTTGCTGGTCTTCAGTAGCAATACAAGAAGCTTTTATAAGTTTGATTTTTGTGATAATTATGACCAAACTTCCCAGCATCTAAAATGAAATGCAAACTTTCTGATACCCTGGGAAATGAAAACAGGTGTGTGTGTTCATTTTAAGAACGGGTAACAATTTATTAGTAAATGATTGCCTTTTTTTATAATAGGAAATCTGTGTGGTTCGGTTTACTCCAGTGACAGAAGAGGATCAAATTTCATACACTTTGCTTTTTGCATACTTCAGCAGCAGAAAGCGTTATGGTGTAGCAGCTAATAATATGAAGCAAATCAAGGATTTATACATTATCCCTTTAGGTGCTTCTGATAAAATTCCACATCAGTTGGTACCTTTTGATGGTCCTGGTAAGTAACAAAAATAGGCTGAAATCTCCTTTTCATTAAAGCATTGTTTATAAACAATACAATGTTATTTATTGAGACACATTTTTAACTATATTAGAAGTCATATAGCTTGAACATTTAATGCAGAGCATTCATGAAGATGGGAAATGAAGC